>RQTK01001179.1:64045-120830 GCA_003991915.1 Elysia chlorotica | reverse complement strand
CATGATTTCATTATTTGGCTAACCTGTTTTCTAAATGGTTCAAACGTCCCTTGTATTACACGTATTTCCAACGGCTTCTACTTTCATATGCTTTTTAAATTTTAGTAGGCCTACGTAGTAGGAACATTTCTGTAAGCACATATGCTTGAAACGAACAAGATAGATCTTAAAAAGAAACAAAAGAAAGGAGATCATTTTTATTTAACACGACACGAAAAACAATCAAAGGTCGAGTTTTTCAGTGTCCTTTTAACTTCTACCATGCCACTTCCGATGGTATAGTAGAGTAGGTTAAGATAAGATCTGCATGTCTTGCCTTCATCTTGGGCTTTAATTTGTCATCTGTCGATGCCGCCTGTCGCCGTATAAGATCCCTCAGGGAAACCTAGGCGACGTTAAACCCAGATAGAGAGGGAGAGAGAGAGAGAGAGAGAGAGAGAGAGAGAGAGAGAGAGAGAGAGAGAGAGAGAGTGAGAGAGTCCCTGCTCTCTCTCTCTCTCCTTAGAGAACAGGAGGAGTGAACTAAAAAGGAACATGAGTAGGAACACGAAGCGCAATAGCAGGAGGAACAGGGAGAGGATGGAGCGCGGGAAGATGAACAGTAGGGTGAAAAGGGGACATGAGAAACGGAAAGATGAACAGGAGGAGCAGGAGGAAGGGGGGTATCGGTAGCGGGAAAGAGAAAGAGAGAGAGAGAGAGAGAGAGAGAGAGAGAGAGAGAGAGAGAGAGAGAGAGAGAGAGAGAGAATGAGAGTTGAGTTGGTTTAAGAAACTTTAACGTTCACTGACGTCAGCACTATATAGACTATATTATTGTAGACGGGTACCAAGTCTGACGCCAGGCAACACGAGGTAGGGTGGGGAGACCTGGACTCCTGTTTCAGTTGGTCTTATTATACCCACAAGATAGATAGATAGATAGATAGACAGACAGACATAATTATATGTACAAAAAGAAAGAGAGATATCCCATAAAACCAAAGGCAGTGCCACAAAGCTTGGAAAAATAACTTCTCTGATAAAATCACGCGCATATTCCAAAATTGGCATGGATTGGTGATTAAGAAATTACAAAGTTTTTTTCAATTCATTATTTTATCTCCAAAGTGCCATAACATGTATCTCAAACAACCCGTTAAGTTAAATTTAGATACCCCCCTCCCCCAATCTCCATTATTTCGTTTTCCGGATAACCTGTTATCTTATGTAGTCATTGAACCTTCGTTCCTTTTATCTGGTAGATGTTATCCAAATACATAGCTGCCAACTTTTGAGAAAGCAAATACAGATTTTTAGCGCGGTGAGTCACTGCAAATCTAATTGATGGCCAAGCTTATTTAGTTCAGCTATCAATATTGACTTAAACACTTGTATGCTTTATCATAACTTTAAAAAAAAAACATTTTTTTCTTCCTTTTTTGGGAGTGTGTGTGTGTGTGTGTGCTTTTGTTTTGATCTTTTTTTTTTTTTTTTTTTTTTTTTTTTTTTAATTTTGTTGATTTTCATTTTCAACAACACGTCAGCAATATCCAGGCTTTGCATAACTAAATATAATATTTTAAGAAGGTTGAATAAAGAATGTAAACTTTCTAGCATGCCCAAAGCTGCGATCGACGGGACACCCGATTTTTTAGCTGAATACAGTCAAATACGTATTTTTTCAACCAGATACGGACGGACGGACTCGGGAGGTCGAATACGTACTAAATACGTATTATACGTACTGGTTGGCAGCTATGCAAATAGCCATTTAATATTAAACTCCCTTGTTTTCATTCTGATCTATCAAACCCTCCTTTGTTTTCACGATCTGAATAACTTGTTACCTGAATAATCATTGGTCCCCTTATTTTCACTATGTGGATAATATGTAAGATCTAGATCACACTTTATAGATCTGATATATCTAAATAGTGAAAAGAGGGGAAAGAAACAACCACTAAAACCCTCTTATTTTCTTCACCTGGATAACCTGTTATTAGTGTTACTGTTAAGCTTACCTAAATGTAGTTAAAACAAACAAACGGCAACAACAACAACAAAACAACCTAATGTTCATTATCTGGACAAACCTGTTAACTAAATACACTGTAGTCAACCTGATACACCCCCTTGTTTCATTATCTAGGCTAGCGGAAAAATAAAGAGGTATGTACTGTTATAATAACTAATTTTGCTAAGCACTCTGAAAATAATGCTGCTTGTTTTATAATACAGAATACACGAAACACTTTTTTTTTCTGTCTTTGCTGGTCTGTTGTCAGGGCACCCTGGTAGGTGGGCGGTTCGGCACCTCCCTGCCCTACGTGGTGTTTGGTCTGAGCGGACTAGTGGCCGGGCTGTTAGCGCTCCTGCTGCCAGAGACGCTCAACCAGAAGTTGCCCGAGACCATTCAAGATGCCGTTCACTTTGGAAAGTAAGTTTAAACGTTTCACCACACCCCAGCGATTTCCTCGTATATAAATTTAATATGTACCTGACCGCGGTTTGGGGAGCGATAGATTTATTTACAATGAAATTGTCTGTGATGTCGTTGTGTTTCAAACGTTCAACGTCAACACTATAATTTTATAGACTATATTGTAGACGGGCGTCTCATTGTCGGTTTCTTGCTCTACCGGAAGCTTGCGAGCAGATATTAGAGGACCTTATAGCTCGCAAACAGATATCGCGAAAAGTACATATTTCTTTCCCGATAGAAAACCGGACAGTCAACCAGAATGTGACTAATGGATAATTGACAGATGCAGGTTTAACACTGTTGAGGCCCTTCACCTAATAAAAAAAGGCGTAAGTAAGATGAGAATGTCCAAGTTGGACTCGGTCGAGTACCACCTGGTCTCTTCGCCTAGCCTCAAAAATTCCTACCCAGTGACCTAAACGTGGTTGGACACAGCGTAATTTGTTGGTTCTCATGCTGTTCCATCGCGCTTTCCAGTTTTCTCTTATAAACGTACGTATAATTGGGTTTGCATCTGATGGTGGTATCTTCACCTGAGTAGGTTCAAGTTCGAGCCCGATTTTGGCGAGCTCATCACCTATTTCATTTCCTTCAATTCCCACGTGGCTGGGAATCCAGAGAACAAATCTCTTGCGAGTCTTGCCATTGTTCTGTATTTCGTGAATTTTTTCCAATAATTATGCTAAGAATTTTTCTTCCCCAAGGCTTTCAGCAGAGTCAGGGAGGATTAAAAATGCGTCTTTTCTTGAGGTGGAGACAGTCTCGAGTGCCATGCACAGGGCCACTGCCTCCGCAGTAAATATGGACGCCTTCGCACCCACCCCGCAGCATTTATCTGCTGAGGATGAGTGGCAAGCAGCTCTGACACAGGTCTCATTTCAATGGAGCTTCAACAGATATGTTAGATTTAGAGGATGCTTGATACAATGGTATCTTAAAAAGGCAACACCTTGAGGCCGGAACCAACTGTTGAGTTACCTAGCTCAGCTTCTTCTAATAACAATTAAAAAAAAAAACAATTTAAAAAATCCAACTAAACTTGGCCCGCCGTCCTATGTTGACTTGAAGTGGACTCCCTCATGTCTTACCATGCACTTGGCAAAAAAAAAAAAATATGGACGTGCTTTGAAATACATCACCTCTATACGCCTACTTCTTTTTTCCAAGAATACACCGTACATGAGCTGCTATAATTAAATAACTGAATATGTTTTTAATCACCTTATTGACAAATGTGATGATTTTTCACATTGTTTTGGTGTATTACTAGCTTAACTATGTTAATATTAATAGTCCTGTTTCGTTATTTTTGTGAGCATCGGGCGCTATTGTGATAGAGTTTAGAATACTTTATTTTCTTTAATAAATTTAATTTAAAATGATAACAAAAGTATTAATATTCTGGGCAGATTTGACACAAAAAATAACAGACTTTGTCGTTATCTTTTACTTTGCCCTACTCCTAGTCATAAGTCCTAATAATAACAATAATAATAATAATAATAATAATAATAATAATAATAATAATAGTAACAACAACAACTGCAACAACAACAACAACAATCACACAAACTTTTATATTTTGAAATCCCTTAAAAATCCTCTTGCCAACTCCAACTTATAATTGATGCATTTTTTGTGTCAATGAAAAAGTCCAGTATATGTGTTGTATGTATTTATTTTAATTTATCAGCAGCAAAAGGCCAGACGGAGACAGCCAACCAACAACGAAGCCACAGGCGGCTAGCGAGAGTACAGAGATGAGCATCAATGATGTCATGTTTAATAATGATGGCAACGGTCATGTAAACCAGTCTTTCGTTTCGGAGAAGTTCTGATTGAGATTAGAAACTTACACGTCCAAGAAAGTTCCAAAGACAATTCAATTTTAAGGCATTTGAAAGAATGAGCTTCTACCTTCATACCTAAGTGGTGTTTAGTTTTTTGTTACCTGTAAAAAGCATTTTTAAAATCCTGTGACCCACTCCCGGGTATAGAGTTAAATTAGTATAAATCTAGACAACAAAAAACATTAAAACAGACAACTACAAGATTTTTGTAAGATCTTCAATCTCTTAACACAGGATACACTATTACACGACATATATGTAAATATATATATATATATATAATGACAGTATCTGCCATCACAAATTAAACAGCATTCACTTAAAAGTCAAACGAAACTAAAAATGATGAGTCTTTTTTGTGCAGGAATAGATCTAGCCAAATACCATAGAACTGTAGTAGAAGCAGTTATGTATATTATGATTTTAACTAATTTAACTAAACGTTTTGCTTATTCTAAGATCATTCTCTTTGTGATATAATTAAAATGCATGTTATTTCTTTAAATACATGATGCATATGTGCAAATGTAAATTAATATATTTCCTTTCTTCAAAACATTTGAACAAAAATTAACCAGGGGTGTGAACATAAAGACATATAAGATACTTGACTGAACTTATTTTGGATGTTTTTATTCATACACATCTAAAAGATTATTCAGTCAAGGACCCAAATATATTCACTAGATGTATATAAATGATTACAGTCGCTCTTTCCAATGGGTTGTTAACATTCCAGCTGGCAGGAATTACAGAACATATATTAAACAGTTAAGAAATTTTGTCGGCAGCAAGGTATTAATTTGAGCTTATTTATCTAAGTTACTATTACAAAAAAGTAATCTTTTCTGTAATTTGTATACATTTCCAATAAAAGATTTTCATTAAGAAAACAAATTTGTTAAGATTTTTTATCATCCTTATGAAAACTTTTGTCTCCATATGGTGCTTATGATAATGCATCACGTTCCCCACGTTTTTTCTGCATAAAACTTTCATCAGTTTTACTACTTAAAAAGATAGCCAATACATATACCACTATAAGAAAAGGGTAAGACTGATGTAATTATAGCATTGGCTTCCTATTTCCTCCAAGCTAGGAGCAGAGAGCTTGATTTCCTCCTATCACAGACTTGCTTTGCTTTTTATCGTTATTATCAAGTGGACCAAAGGAGCTAAAGCTACAGACAGCTGAAGATTGTGGATGATCTGCATAAGCTGAAGATTGTGGATGATCTGCATACAATAAAACTAACAATAGTTATATAAAAAATTATACCTTTTGGCTGGCTATGTAAAAGCCTAGTCAAAATCCGTTCAGTGTTACAAAATAATAGACCAGGCCACATAATATTTCAACACCCAAACTTTTGAGATTGCTTGATTTTAATAGCACTTATCGGCATGGATAAAGACAGCCAAGCCTTCTCCTTCATAATTTATAAATTGGCTGAGGCTTACATGTAAGCTGAAGGCTGATTGTATTTTGTCGTCCTATAATATTCTGGGCGTGGCAGCAGCACATAAAATTGTCAGACGTAAGTCTTAGGGCCAGTCACCGTATTGTACTCCCTGGAGGAACCTAGGAGACATCAATCAAATCATGTGCCTCTAGGGATAAAATCTGTACATCATTAGCAGCAGTAGTAACGTACATGTGTAGCTGTCTAGATATAATATATAGGAAAAAAAAAAAGAAGAGAGAGATAGAGAGAGAGAGAGAGAGAGAGAGAGAGAGAGAGAGAGAGAGAGAGAGAGAGAGAGAGAGAGAGAGAGAGAGAGATAGAGAGAGAGAGAAATAAATAATTTAAAAAAAAGAAAGAAAAAAAGTAATAATAATGAATTTTTTTAAAGGAGGAATATATAAAGCGAAGAAAGAAGAAAAAAAAAAGAGATATAAAGAAAAAAATTAAAAAAAAAAAGATAATTTCATTTAATAAAAAAGAGGAAGCAAAAATAATATTAACTGATGGCAAGCGGCTGAAAGTTCCCCTTTCAAAAAGAATCGGCTTACACTGTATTCAACCTGTTCGTATGAACGGGTACCCAGCTTGTACAGACTATTCTTACAGCACAATTATTTAAATTGCACTGTAAACTTAAGATAGAGCACACACAATTAATACTGAAACACAAACTTTCCATAACTGCATAAACACAAATAAGTAAAACATGTCACCGATTTTTGTCTTGTCATTTCCTTTTAATTTTACAGTTGGAAAATGAATACCATTTCACAGAAAAGACTCAGTTTTGTACCTAAAAATACATGTTTAAAAGAATTTCAATACAACTTGGCAAACCCTTCGCTACACTCAGGTAAAAAAAAAAGTCTTCAATCTCTGGTAGATGTATTTTAAAGGTTTTTATCTTTCTTTAAAGTTTAATTTTTCAGAAAACTCCAAACATTTAAAAACATTTTCATTCATAGTAATCCCTGACATAGCCTGACATGTCCAGCTAATAAAACATTTGAAAACACTATCATCCATAACAAACCCTGATATAGCCTTCCATGTCCGGCTAATATAAGATTTGAAAACACTATTATCCGTAGTAATCCTTGATATAGCCTTCCATGTCCGGCTAATATGAGATTTGAAAACACTATTATCCATAGTAATCCTTGATATAACCTGTCATGCCCAACTTCACTCTTTCCTCCCATGACAAGATCTTGTGTGGCTTTTCCGTTTCCTTTTCCACAACTTGCAGATCATCTAAGAAAGATTTATCCACTCCATACCTTTCAAGATCTTTCTCTATTTCTGCCAAAATCTTGCTCTTGTGCTCAAAAAAGGTTTTCTTTTCGTCCTCAAATTTCACCTGAAACATACAAATGAAGTAAAAATGTCCTTAGATAATAAACCATTTCCATAGTAAATGAACCAGTAGTATAAAATCTTTGAAAAGAAATTTTGGTTGAAAATGTGGTTGTCTGCCATTGTGTCTCTCTATGGCTATATGACATGTTGCCCCCACCCAGATTTTTTTTTTTTTTTTTTCCTGTCGCCGTATAGGACCCCCCAGGGGAACCTAGGAGACGTTAAACCCGGAGAGAGGGAGAGAATTCTCTCCCTCCCTCTATAGAGAACCAGATTTTTTTCTCTCTGCCATATAATTTATAAACATTTAGAATTGTGAAGAAACAGACTCTAACCCTCTTCTTGTATATTTTGGGGTCCCTCTAATTTTAGCCCGATTGAGATATCATTGATAGTTATTTAATTGAAAAGTTATTACTTTTCTGAATATTTAAACCCTTAAAATAAGTATAGCAACGACTGACTAAAAGATTCATTTTTTTACAGCCACAATTCCATTGTTTTTTTAAGGTAAAAAAGCCTACACCTGACAGCAAATGCCATTGACTGAGCATTTTTATCATCTGTATCCAGATGTAGTGGAAAAGGGAAGAGAGTTTATACGAGGGGTGTTCATTATATCCTTAGCTTGACCTTGAAGCAGTTGTACTAGAGTAAAGAAATTTTGTGGGTAGCTAGATCATCTATGTTGAACACGGCATGCAAAATTTGGGGAAAATCGGAATTTTTTTTCTGCACCTTTTAGCGCATCAAGTAAAACAACCCCTAGGAAGTTGTCATTTGTTGTTTACAAATTGTCTGCCATGGAGGCCGTTGAATATCGCTCTGTCATCAAATTCCTTCACTTAAAAGGACAAACCCCCACGGAAATTCATCAACAGATGGTAGAAGTTTATGCTGAAAAGTGCCCTAACTACAGTACGGTGACTCATTGGGTGAGAAAGTTCAAATCTGGCTTTTTGTCAGTGATGGATGAACCTCGCGAAGGCCGGCCAACATCTGTTGTGACTGAGAAAAACGTGTCCACTGTGGAGGGACTAGTAAAGCAGGACAGGCGAATAACAGTCAAACAGTTAGCAAGTGAAACCAGGATCAGAGTAGGTTCAGTTGAAAAGATTCTTCATGATCGCCTCAATCTGAACAAGGTCTCAGCTCGATGGGTACCGCTGATCAGAAGAAAGAGAGGGCTGATTGTTGCAAACATCTTCTTCGGTTAGAAGCAAATGACGACTTGTTCTTTCAGAAAATTGTAACCATGGATGAGACTTGGATCTATCAATTCGATCCAGAGCCGAAAAACGCGTCTATGCAATGGAAAAGACCCTCATCGCCCCCACCAAAGAAAGCAAAGGTCATACAATCAAGTGGCAAGGTCATGCTGTCTTGTTTCTGGGACTGTGAGGGCATCATAATGACTGACTACATGGAAAAGGGGAAAACAATCACTGGAGAGTATTATTCAGGGTTGCTAAAAAGACTGAGATCTGAATTAGTAAGAAGAAGACGGGGAAAGCTTCGAAACGGAGTCCTGCTTTTGCATGATAACGCTCCTGCTCATCGAGCACGACAAGCCGTTGATGTGCTTAACCACTCTGCCATCGGCTTTCACAAAAATGAAAGCTTTTTAGAGGGCTTTACACACGGCTTGCCTTGACTGAGAAATCGTACTTTGCTGAGTAAGACCTGTCCAAGTTTTTATTACAGAACGTGAACAAACTAGTTACTCTATAGGATCCCGAAGTATTCATGTTAGCCAGAATAAATAATAGAATTATGATACAGAAAAGCAGGCCAACAACTATAGAGGCTTTAACAGACGGAGCTAGACCTAGGGACCAAATAATGATGCGAGCGACTGAGGGAATAAGGTGAAAATAGGTTAGAAAGGGACAGCCACAAACCTAGGTCTAGCTTAGACCAACAGATAAGACAAGTAGACAAAGACACATTTTTAGACAAATGACATGGACGGGGATCGAACCCGCACCTTCTACTCGGCACCCATCGCCTTGCCATCCCCGTCCATGTCATTTGTCTAAAAATGTGTCTTTGTCTACTTGTCTTATCTGTTGGTCTAAGCTAGACCTAGGTTTGTGGCTGTCCCTTTCTAACCTATTTTCACCTTATTCCCTCAGTCGCTAGCATCAATATTTGGTCCCTTGGTCTAGCTCCGTCTGTTAAAGCCTCTATAGTTGTTGGCCTGCTTTTCTGTATCATAATTTACATCTACAAGTATTTTAGTATTCAGAAGTTGAATTGACCAGGTTTGGCAAATTTTGCAAAAAACTAGAGAGAACAGTGCAACAACAATATCAGAATAAAACTCACAAGTTATCAAAGCTCATTGTGTGTTGAACAAATCATACCTTGAGATCTTCCAGTTTCTTCCGCTGTAAAGCTTTTGCCTCCTGCTGTGTAGAAACTCTCTTGTCATACTTCCAACCTTTGTGCTCCTCTCTGTCCCTCGGAATGACATAGCGAATCTTCAACTCTTTCAACAGCCACTCAAATCTCTCATGATCAATTTCTCGCAGATGGGTCAGCAGCCTTCTACGCTTAAAGATGCGTTTCAACAAGTAGATTTTATTGCCTTTATCCTAGAGGAGAAAAAGTAAGAGGGGTTCTTAAGTTTATTTGAAAAGGGGATTTGCTGAGTAAATGCCAAGTAGCCCCATTACTTTATCTTACTTGTTTTGGTAACATACATCTTGCGTAATTGTTCAAGTCCCAGCTACTCTTCAGTGATTAGAAGCCCAATACCTTGTAACTAAACAATTGTTCCCACCTATGACTCTCAGTCTGGAGCAGACAGCTGTACGGTTCACACATCCATGTTAAACTCTTTGATTTTTCAGCCGTTAGACAGTGGTGCTGGGAGTTCGCGTGACAAAATTATAGCAGAAGAAACTTCTTTGATTTAACACTAGATGGCTCATCCCCCTAGTCCCACCACACAGACTGATGTGTTCACAGCTCCTAGCGGTTTTTGATAAAGTTCAAGAATCAAGACTCTGCTTAAGGGAAAAGAATTTGATTTAGCAAGTTAAACAAAAATTGAGTCTGCGATCCTCTGATTCGAGGTTATGTACTCTTAGACCACCGCAACTATGAAGGTGATGAGAGAGAGAGAGAGAGAGAGAGAGAGAGAGAGAGAGAGAGAGAGAGAGAGAGAGAGAGAGAGAGAGAGAGAGAGAGAGAGAGAGAGAGGAGAGAGAGAGAGAGAGGAGAGAGAGAGAAGAGTGGAGAGAGAGAAAGAGAGAGAAAGATAGAAAGAAAAATGAACAGATAGATAAAAACTTAAAAAGTTTAGAAAGAAATTATATGAATGCACCTTGTGTGAATGGTCAATCTTACTTTCCGGTCAGTGCAATAACCATGATTCTCAGTCCAGAGCAGCCAGATGTTCACACCTGCATGTCAAACTCTTCACTGCCCATAGACTAAAAAGTGTCGGGAGTTCACTATAGGTAAAGGAAGATTTGCTTGATTTCGACCAGGTGGATTACCGATGTGACCGCACCCTAACAGCCATTTTCCCATCTACTCACAGTCTGAGAACTATAGAAACGTCAACGCTCTTGTTAAGGGATCAGAAGCTAATTTGAGGAAATTAAATAAAATCAACATACGGCTACAATTGGATATTGCGTTCCCTTAGACATCTGCCACTGTGAGAGAGAGAGAGAGAGAGAGAGAGAGAGAGAGAGAGAGAGAGAGAGAGAGAGAGAGAGAGAAGTGAGCACCCTTCAAGTTTCGGAGTTTGTTGACACTTAAGTGATCGACACATAATTTGAGCAACCGAGAGTAGTGGTGGGTGGGATTAAAAAGTTGGGGTGCTTGACGAATGGTAAAATCATGTTTACTCCTTAATGATTGGACACTTTCCCACTCTCGCCTAATGAAACAAATGCTGTCCCCGTGTGATTTGTATTCGAGGACAGACCCTACTTACGGGGGGAAGGGTTTAGGTTCGTCATTCAACAGCTCAATGTAAAACTCTTTGAGTTTCCTGACTGTAGACACAAAGGCGCCGCGAGTTAGCCTGACATAGAGATGGCGGAAGGGAGATTTCTCTGATCTGCTTACAAGGCTGTAGCCAAGTCTACCTTTTGTAAAAGTCAACAGGGTCGTGTATGTTCATCCCCCTACCCCCGCCCACTCCTCTCAACCATCTGATTGAGTGTATTCAGATACGCGCAACACTCCTTATCCTATCAGTTTTAGATCACCATGGTGGGGAAGTGAAAAATAATGTGTTAGCTTGACAAATATTTAAAACAAATTTTTATCTGGCTCTTTTAAAATGTGTTCTTACACTTTATACGAGACCAAAAGTGGGTGGGTAGGGGTTTTATTAAAGAGAAAAAATTATGTTTCATAGGCGGGGAGTTCTTACGCGGATACCATTGTAGCAGCAATTGAGTTGAGTTGGTTTCATGTCCAATGTCAGCACTATACAGACTATATTGTGGACGGGTACAAATACCAACGTCTGACAATTTTATGTGCTGCCACACACGTGACAGGGCGGGGATACCATGTCTCAGATGGTCACATTATGTTGACTGACCCAATCAGTTACATGGGACAAAAATCAAACAAATAAATCTACCGTTTGTGGGATTAGATTTGCGGACCTCCTAACCTGGAGACGAACGCTCTACCACTTGAGCTAGTTCGCCCCCTAGTAGTAGTAGTTGGTGCAGATGACGTTGTTGCTGTTATAATAGTATCGCCCGTACAGCAGGCGATTTAATATCTATACTACATGTCTATTCCCAACGTCCATTCCACATATAATAAAAATTATATATATACAGAGCCTTGCAAAATTTAACTTTCCAAGACAAGATGTACACCTAGCCCTAAAATTTATTAGTCTCCGCAAATAACCTAATGTGGTGAAGTCATAAACTGTTTCTACATGTAGAAACAAAATTTCAAGACCAATAACAAAAAACGGACAATGTTCCTTTATGGTTTTTATGAACTAGATCTATCACTTTTTTCAGAGGTAGACCATCTGTACTGTACAGATCTATAACGACGAAGTTATCGAGATCTGTATGCAGTTCCCTTTAAAAGTTTTCTGGTGGACCTCAACTACTAGTTCTATTATGATTTTTTCCTTTGATCAAATTATCAGGCAGACGGGAACTAGACACCATTTACAGCAGAGAGGAGGCGATAATATCCATTATCGACACATTCTATTAGAGGATTGTAACTTTGTAATGCATGCTGATCAGCTATACTGAATGGGCAGTACCGATATACGCCCAACCACTGATCTTTTGATGTTTGTCAATGTGATTGATTTTGAAATTACAGAACAAAAAAAAGGAAAAAAAAACACACACACACACAAACCAAAGGCAAGGAAAACCAGAATGTTTCAATGAAAATCTAAAAAAAAAAAAAAAAAACAAAACGAAACATCCCCGATTTCACATCAAACGGAATGATTCCAGAAAAAACTGAATTAGTGGCAAGTCTGTAAATATAGCAAAAGCAAAAGGTTTAATTATTTAACGCACTTACTGTTCTGAACTGTATGCAGTAAGGAATCATTTGCCTAATGCCAAGAGTGAGTAGAGCAACTGAAACACAAGCGAATAAAATCATCAAAATATATACTGATTTTCCTGTGAAGACCATGCTTGCTCATAACAATGATATAAAAGATGAGTTTACCAACAAGTGCTCCTAAACATTAACCTTCTGTTTTGAACACATTAATAATTATTTCAAATGCTTAGTTTGATTCGTGATGATGAAACATCTACAGAGACACTGAAAAAACCCTACCATTTTGGCAAATGCCCTTTGCTGTTAAAAATTGTTAGAAAATTACATGCAAATAATTATTTATTGATAAATATTTAAAGGAAACATAAACCAGAGTATACATTATATTTCAATTACAATGACTATACACTTTCATCATTGCTGAGTATAAGACACATAAGTTTTGCAGCATTGGGATCTACTCACTTTCTTGCTCAAGCTCCGAGTCTGGTCCAAACAACTGGATTATCCTATCCTTTACTAGTTCTCTCCTATGATTTGCAAGCTCATCCTGTTGAAAGCAAATTGAAGAATTGATGAATTTTCCACAAAAGCATTTTTCATAACTACTTAAGTTACATTGTAAAGTTGAATCATACTTTTTTTTTTTTAACAAACAATACCTTTCTTAGTAAACACAACCTTCCCACCCTCCTTCTGATTAAAATCTTCAATTCATATTATTTTACTGGTAACACAAGAAACAACTCTGCTTGGATTTTTATATGGTTGGTTGGTTGGTTGGGTTTTTAACGTCCAACATCAGCAACTTATGGCTATATCATGGACGGGCCCCAAGACGGACGTCTGACAATTTTATGTGCCACCGCGCCCCCCCGGATTTTTATATACATATATATAATTCACACAAAGGGATAAAATCTATAATAGCAATTTTTTAACTTTAAAAAACAACACTCACTGCTGTGGCATATGAAACACTGAATAATCTCTCCAAAGTTTCATTACTGAAATAGACAGCATAACAAAATGGATGAAAACAAACCACATTTTTTCAACCTTTCTTTTCACGTTTCTGATCTTCTCGTCATAAAAAATATCAATTAGAAAATAACACTAATAAAATCTAGTACATGTGTTTCAGTCAAAATGTGTGAATAATTTTTTCTCAACCCTGTTAACTCAAGTAGATCCTTAAGTCAAAAAATAATCATGTAGGTAGCATACACTTTTAAATCTACAGTGGAAACCTCATAATTCAAATTGCTTGGGATTTGATCTAATTTTTCTAATTAAGAGGATTCGAATTACAGGAGGGGATATACAAAAACCAAAAACATTGTTCAATTTAGTAGACACTTACGTCATTTGAGTAAACTGCATTCCTATTGCTTATTTTCCATAGCACCATTCTTGCAATCCAATTTATTTTAAAGGCTTGTCTTAGGCACCATAAATGGTGACAAATAGTACTTTTGTAATGCCTATTGGTGGTATTAACTTCGAATTAAGTGAACCAAACCAAAAAAACTTTGAATTATGAGCCGAAGAAAAAAAAAACAACCATTCCCTTGCCCAATTCTATTTATAAGAAATTCAAATTACCAGACTGTTTTGTGAGGTTTCCACTGTATCTAAACAAAGGCGTAGTACTATTCTGAAAGCATATTTCATCATTGGGAAGTTATTTATAACTTTGGAAAAAGGATTTCTTTTTTCATCTTCATATTTCATTCCCATTCACAATAAGGAAAAAAATAAATTAAATCAGTAATACGGTGAACTGCCTTTTATATATTTTCCTAACTGGAAATGAGATATTGATTACCCTTGGATTTCACCCTCTAAGCCTTGGAAATTGTATAGAAGGGTATCTTGCTTCAAGGCTGGTAAAATACGCAGATCACCTGCAAAGACAAAAACATTTGTACTATCACAATGAAAAAATCTTAAAAGAAACGAGTGATGAAATAAGAGGTACAAAATTGCTCTTACACTTTTAAATAAAGTGCACTGTGTTTGCTTTTTATCTTCCACTTACATTTCAGGCTGAGTTCTTTGGAACATGTTTTGAAACGTGTACAGCATAAACATATATATATATGAACTTCTGTCATTCTTCTCACTCTCTTCAGATTATTAATTATATCTCATGGTTTTGTAAACTGCACATCTTCTTTATCGTCTCAGCGTTTTTGTTTCACTGTTTTACTAGTGATTACTTTTTTAAAATCTTTTTGCCGCTGCAAGGTGCTCATAATTACTTCCTTGGAAAAATGAAGACCACACACAGAACATTTCAAAACTGTCCAATTTTGTAAAGTATCTTTGTTGACACAGGGTCCACTAAGGAAAACAAATATGTTATGCCCTGACATTGGTAGATAGCTTTCAATATGGCTAAAAACATCTGTAGCCTGATTGTTTTATGATGTCAGTAAAACAAGTGAAAATGAAGTACAAAAAGCATTCACAACTTAAAACTACCCTTACATTTCACACAGTGAATATAATTTCATCAGGACGATCATAAAATAAACAATGAACAAAGGTGAACCACACACTTGTCACACTTCAACACAGCAGTAAAGGCAAAGGTGAACATGTAAGCGGTGAAAAAGATATTTTAACTGAAAGACAAAAACCTGCGAGAGTTTTTATTCTACCTTTAATGGTTCAAATGATATATGAATTTTGGAAATACCCTAAAAATAATGCAATTTCATGGGCATTGCTGGCTAAATACTGTGATCATTTAAGTTGTAGGATTATAAACAGTTTAAAGCTAGCTATAGTTAGACTATTAATACTTACATCATTATTTAAAAGCCAATAATTCGAATATTCCCATGCTAACATCTCTTATTAGTTTCACACAAGTCTCTAGCGACTCTATTCTGAATTAGTTTTTCACTGTAGCGTCTATTTCCTTTGCAATTAAAGTCAGCCTTCATGGCAATACCGACCGTTGTTTACTTATCAAGTTCTAGATTCTAAAAATTATAAAACCTAGAACAGTAGTAGTGTTGTATGAAGTGAAAGAATAGCACTTTACTGGAGTCTAGATCTAGACAACTAGCTTTCGACCTAGACATAGAATCTAGTGTGAATTTTAATGGACGTTACAACGCGATCGACAATCGCTTACTTAGACTCTAGAACCAAGAAGTAGGGGGGAAGAACTAGAATTTCGATCAGCTAAGTGGACGTCTGCCTTTAAAAATGTGTTTTCTTTTCAGTTTTGCTTTCACTAGATTCAACGTATATGTATTTTCCTGACCATAAATCGTGTTTGAAAAGGTAAACAGTACATGTAAACACTGCTAATAGCTTGCCCTAGAACTGTGGTAAGTGAAATGATCGTCATATTGATAAATAAATCAAGCATCTTGGAAGGAGAGAGAAAAACAAAATAAACTTAATACTATCGATAAAATAATATTAATATCGCCATTTTGTTTAATCACGTTACTGGCGGTTATTGGTAAGACAACAGTACGGCTCAGTGTTTATAATAGATCTACAAATTAAAGAGGAGTAGGCCGTTCACCTAGCCGAACCGTCGTGGAATTATAAACTCGCACATTTCTACTGTTTACAAAAACGATGATTGTAAACTCGGGAGGAAAGGAGGAAAAAGTGCAGAAAGGTGGAAAATCCAGAGGAAAGGAGGAAATTCCTCCTTTGGAAGGAAAAAACGATTTCCGCGAACAACCATCATCGCTGATATAAATCATGAATTCCCATTATATAAACTAAATTTTTTATTTTTTTTTTTATATTCTTGAACCATCAGAAGTTATAATTAAAAAAAAAAATGAAAAAATTAGCAATGAGAATTCATAAAAAAGCCTAAACCAGATGAAAACATTTTTTTATATACCCGAGTAATCAAAGTGTGTGATTTTGGGCGGCTTTGGTTTCACTTTTCGACCATACAATCTATGAGGTACATAAACAGGAAGGGTACCTGGAAGGAAAATAATAAGAGGATTAGACATGTATTACAGAGTATTTAACAATTCAAAGCATCATACAGTTCAGTCCTAAGGGCAATGCATGGTTTTGACAGCCACTGTGCCAGGAACAGTATTGTGCTCATTTCGTAAATGGGTTGCAATATAGGGCTGCATCTGTACACAGCTAATAAAGTGTTTATGTTCAAAATGTACTAAAAGCACAGTATATTAATCATGTTTCTGTCATAATAATGAATAGAAATGCAAGTGTACTGTCATCTGTATAGGCCTACATATATTCTTTCTTCAGGAAACATTAAATGTTAGAGCTTTGTTTTTTTCTCGACGGTCTAACCAGAGACTTTGCTTTGAACCAAAAAACTTAAAGGCTATCATATAGATCTAGCAAAATTTGGACAGAAACACACATTTAAAGTATTGAGACATAATTATATTACACAAAACCTGGTGCTTGGGCAACACTCCTAGAATCCTGATGCAAACTTAATGAATTCTCTTTTTGATGGATACAGATCTAGATCTAGATCTAGTCTAGTCGATGGAAGAACACTGTCAAAAATCAAAATAGCACATTTTTGCTATATTTAGACTAAGACACCCCCGTGAAATACATTTAGATTTACTCATTTAGAATCTAGAAACAGTAAAAAATTAAATCTAGATCTAGAATGTTGGTATTATTTATCCCACAGTGGATGATTGGAGAGGCCTGCAGTGATATGACTATTTAGAACTAATCTACATCTAGATCAGGATATCTAGACTAGATCTAGATCTAGATCTAGAATCTGGGCTGGACAATAATTAGATCTAGAATCTAGGCCCATGAAGAATAGAAAGAACAGTGAAGTAGACTCACATCTTTTACCGAATGTCACAAATGATTTTTAGAGAGAACGAATAAAACAAAATGGGTTTACAGTTTCTTTGAACTGTTGTAAAGAAAGATTTGAAAGTCTTGAAGTTAGTGGCAATAAATATGGCTTTTGTTCTGTGCAGAAAGGCGAGCCCATACAACCTGGTCATGGTGTTCTCCATCAATGAGCTTGACCTCATCTATCAAAAGGTCTTTTTTGTGGACAATCATTACACCACCAGATCTTTGGGTACGGTCCTGTCTGATGTGGCCTGTGTAGTGAGGGGGGAGGAATTCTGTATGGGAGATAGTGCTGTCTAGTTTTGACTCAGAAACTAGCATAATGTCCGGTTGGACAGACGAGCATAAGTGCACCATTTCTGCCCTTTTCCCCCTGATACTATTTACGTTTGCGACCACAATACGTAAGTTGTTGGAGCTTGTTGGCAAATTTGTGACCGTAGAAGTATCTCTATTAGGTGATGATCTATTTAAGGACCCCAAGAATGGGGCGCTGCTCTGCCTGTCAGTTGGGCTACTATGAGCTGGTGGCGCAAAGCTATGTGGCGAACATGGTTCATGCACAGAATGTAGAAACACAGAGTCGTCTCCAGGAATGCTTCCAATAGCCTCAAAGCTATTTGTAGTGTTAATGTTGTAAGCTTGATACAAGAAGGACGAGTTATTTATTGAATGGCAATGATAACAGTTCCATGAGTTCTCGTTGTTGTTTATAACACTGTATTGACTGGCGGACATATGTTGGTATTATTTATCCCACAGTGGATGATTGGAGAGGCCTGCAGTGATATGACTATTTAGAACTAATCTACATCTAGATCAGGATATCTAGATCTAGATCTAGATCTAGAATCTGGGCTGGACAATAATTAGATCTAGAATCTAGGCCCATGAAGAATAGAAAGAACAGTGAAGTAGACTCACATCTTTTACCGAATGTCACAAATGATTTTAGAGAGAATGAATTAAAACAAAATGGGTTTACAGTTTCTTTGAACTGTTGTAAAGAAAGATTTGAAAGTCTTGAAGTTAGTGGCAAACACGTCTTGGTAGCCATGTTCATGGCTAGATTTCTAGATCTAGATGAGTTTGACAGTCACTGTCAGACAGTGTTTGCACTTTCTCTTTGCAGTGTTTGGGTCAATTCGAGGGGAGATCAATCTGTTATAGTAGTAAAATAGTCTAAACTATTTCTAACATAAAAGATTGTTTTTATATAGTGTCTGCTTCCGGTTCGTTGTCAAGGACACAAGTTCATGTAGTAGTAACATACGGGCACCTCAGTAAAGATCGCATGGCAACCGATGCTCAAAGTGCTCCATCTTAGGAAGACAGTTGCACCAAGAAGTCACAAAAAGGCCGGTATCAGTCTTTCTTTTCATCTCTGGTAAGATTCTGAGCTTGGTCTTCATTCAAGATGATGAAAACGAAGCAGCAACAGCATTGCACCAATAAGGTAAAACTTCCAGGGAAAGTGATAAATCCACGGGAGAAAGTACCGTTTACCCAACAGGTTGATATCTATGATAGGAATAATAAAACTGTAAGTACGAACTGTTCAGACCCGAATTCTTTTATTTCTTTTTCTGTTTATTCTTTAAGCGCTTTAACTTTCAATTATATTATTTTATAAAAATTGTGTTATCTACCAAATGTATTCTACAAAGTACTAAAAATCAACAATACAGCCCATTTACTTATTACTGAGCAATAGGCCTACTCTAGCTTTAAATGATTTGCGTTTAAAAGATAATTAATGTAGATTAGTGACCCAACTTTATTAGATCTTCTTTGTCTTTTCTATAAATAACTTAATTAAAAATGTACTGAGTGAAAGGTAAGTTGGTTTTGAATTGGATTTATAATGGTACATTTTCAAATCGTTTCTAAAGTGTTAAATATGCGACACAGTTTGCAGCTTTAAACAATTAAACATTGGAAGTCATTAACTGTGCTCTCAACTTTTCCTCCTTTGGTCTAAATCCCCTAATACTCGTTGTACGTGTTAGAATTTAAAATGTCACTTAAACAGCAAAAGTTTAAAAAAAATGAAACATGTAGCAAACTTTTGTTTTCTTTGGAATATGTTTTGGAAAAAAAACAAAAACAGGCCTACTTGCAGTTGAAAATGTTAATGGAAATCTTTTAGAACCCAAACCATTCTTATATTTACAAACTAGTATCGATCTTGCTTAAAGCTTCACTATAAACTATAAAGTAGCAAACATGATTATTTAGGTGGTTATATGTAAGTTATTCAATTTCATTTATTTTTTTATATTCCAATTTTGTTTCATGTGAGTTTGATTTTATAACCATCCCTTCATAAGAAGGGGAAAATAATATTATCTTTTTTTTTTCTTTTCTTAATTCTTTAATACAAATGGGTAGCGTCAATTGACACAGAGTACCTCTGTGCCCTGACGGCACAACATCAACCGTTACAGAGTGATTTCATCGACACATAATAAGTTTTTGTACACAGAATTCTTTTCTTATTGACACAGAGAGAGCTTTTTTTTCTTTTCCAGAGAGAGAGAGAGAGAGAGAGAGAGAGAGAGAGAGAGAGAGAGAGAGAGAGAGAGAGAGAGAGAGAGAGAGAGAGAGAGAGAGAGAGAGAGAGAGAGAGAGAGAATAAAGCTGGGAATAAGAGAGGCAAAGATAGACTGTACAGAAAGTGAACAGTTTATTGTATTTTTTGTTTCCTCTCAAAATTGTAAATTGAAGACAGTTTGGTCTTTAAAATACAGTTCTTTAAATTTTTGTAATCCACAAAAAAATTGTGGGAAATGAAGCACAATTCTCGAGGAAAAGAAGCCATGGCTGATTTAAAAAACTAAACATTGGTACATTTACTGGAGTAGAAGAATCTAGATCTAGTGGCCTATAGCCTGAACAGTTGAGGGAAATGAACATTAAAAGTTTGTATGCAGGGTATGTGCTTTTTAATGCTAGCAACTTCTTCTTTCCCTCTGTGTCAATTGGCGTTGTCTGTATGGACATAGAACTACTCTAACAAAAGTAAAAATATAGTGAATTGAGACCTTAATTCCTTTTGGTCAGTGCTATACATAAAAGAAAAAACAGTATACTTTGATTCCCATTTAAGTGATTGCAAAATTTCTTAAATATATCCACTTTTTTTTTTTATCTCTACTTTAAAATATAGACTTCATTTAGATTCTACATTTTCTACTTATTTTTTTTATGTATATTAATAACTTATGATCATAGTCCATAGCCTATAGTAAAAAAGTAAATATCAGAGCATATCTTTATAATTTTGTACAGTCTTTTATCTTCAATCTCTTCTCTTTTTCCAACAGTAAAGTTACTAACACTTTTTTCAGTATTGCTTAGTCTCATGTTCTACCTAAAAAAACATAAATACTTACATTTCGACTTTACAAATAGACACCTTTCTTTGTGTAATTCTAGTTTCTACTTTGAATTTTATGTCAATGAAAGAAGGCATTTGTTTTTGCCCACTTGGATTTTTCTGACCATACCTTTACATGAAAGAGAATAAAGAAAGTTTTTTTCATTTTGTCAAGAGAATTTATGTTCCAATTTTAAGGTGTGAATAATCATCTAAATCCGTTTTGAAAATTATTAAAATTTATGAAATAATTACAGGCCTTCATGTACTACCCAAAGAATATGTATGTCAACACATTAAAGTGAAAATACCAAACAAATGGTGCTTCTCTTACATCTTTAAGCTGTCTTCCAAGTAGAAATTCTCTGTTGATTTTAAATGATTATTTTGTTCACTCTCATTAATTTAAATGAATGTTGAATATTACAGAAGCCAGAGCCACCTCTTGCTGGTGCCTTCAAAGAAAGAAACACTGGTTGCACATCCTTCAGGAAATTTTATGAGCGTGGTGACTTTCCAATTGCACTAGAGCATGATACAAAGGGAAACAAAATTGCATGGAAGGTAATGGCTTCTATAGATTATTTTTTTCTCCTCTACTCTGGATTTTTAATAAGGAACATTAAATTGATCAAACTTAGATTCTGCATACAATATTGACATGTCTTTTCTACTTCACAAACAGAAATGACATGAAAAATAATGTTTCAACTAATTGGGTATAATTCAGAGATAACAAACATTCCAAAATTAGTATAAACCCATTGCTCATACTGTTTAAAATTACAGTGCTTCATTCAATATAAAATTACAGTGCTTCATTCAATATAACCAGTTGTGACAAAGAATGCTTTAAAATGCATTTTAAGTTTAATTCTGGTGGGCAATTCTATACACACAAGCATATGCTATACTTTTAGTCAATGTACTATAAAAAAAGTTGCCAATAATAAAGAATTTACAGAGTTCTTTGAAAGAAAAAAATATTATTGTAAGTGGTGCTGTAGGATATCCATTTCAATTTTTCTTTTGCTTTTTAATCTCAAGCTTAAATCCTTTTATTTCCACTATTGTAGAATTATTTATTCACAATTTCAATCAAACAGTTTTTGAAAATTTCTTTTGATATCAGGTTGAAATTGAAAAACTGGACTATCATCACTACCTACCCCTGTTTTTTGATGGTCTTTGTGAAACTTGTCACCCCTATGAGTTTTTTGCAAGACAAGGCGTCCATGACATGCTTGAACATGGTGGATCAAAAATCCTTCCAGTCATACCACAGCTTATCATTCCCATCAAAAGTAAGTGCTTTCTAATTATCAATAACAGCAGATCGTATCCATACACCAGTATCACAGTTTAAAGTACTTCAAAGACAAAAGTAAGTATTTTCAAACTTTCGAATTTATCGGACTGATTGCAAAAATGTTGATACAGAAGCAAAGCAAAGAAGTCCTATCTAAGGGGGAAAAAACTCTGTAATTGTTTTCTTTTTGAATTTTCTTAAAAAATGAAAAATATTGTGCAGCTTAACTCTTTAAACCTGCAGTGTGCAGCCAGTAAAATCACAAAATATGACAGAAAACGAAAAAAATACCCTCTTTCCATTTATAGATCTATCCAAAACCCTCCTTCAAACCATAGAATGGGCATGTGAGCTTAAAGAGTTAAGGAGAGTCCATCATTGTAGTGATGAGAGTAATCATTATTAGACACACTCACACAGAAATTCACTTTAACCCCTTTTCATGTGACCAGCCTTTGTGTACAGTTTAGATAACCTTAACAACACAAGCCACACACCACAGCTTCAATCAAATAGAAATATCACCCCTTGTTTACACACTTCATTTAATGATTATAAACCAGCTTGATAATTTTAGACCTGTCATTTAACAGTCAATGTAGACAGACTACAGGAAGCTACCATGTAAAGTTGAGGAGAAAAATATATCGCTTTTTTTTTGGTTTTCAATTCAATTTTGTATTTTAAAAATATATTAGCAGATAGCAAGCAAGTTTATCTCTTTTTGACACACTTATGTACCTAGATACCAAAACCTATTAGGGTAACATAGGTGTAAAGAAAATTTGCTGTAAGTAAAGAGTGCTATTTGATTTATTACCTCTGTTTTTATCACCAAGAGCATGAAAAAGAATTGAATAATTACTTCTTTTTTTTTTCCTTGCCTACGTTGGTATCTAAATTTAAGCCTTAAAAATTTGTAGGTGGGTTTCTCTATCACACAGGGGTACAAAGAAAAGCCTATACATCATTTACATGTATTCATCAAGTCATATTATCAGTGAAAGTTGATATAGATGTCTATTGAAGCAGTTTCTCAGGAAGAGCCAGAAAATAGTTTGATGTAACCAAAGCCTTCAAATCGCAATTACTCTCAACAGGCAAATGTCTAATCAAATTAAAATCTCTAAACATGCAGATTCATTCACAGTGGGTGCATCTGTGCTTGTGCTTGTAATCATATGTTTGCTGGTGATGCTCAGCTTTATAAATCTTCCACTCCATTGGAAATTTATTTTGTTATTGATGATTTGGAGGCATGTTGCGAGATCATATGAGGTTGGATGTTGAGCAATGAATTGAAGCTGAATGGTGACAAAACTGAAGTACTTTTATGCGGAACAAGCCACAATAGAAATAATATGCCAAATCTAAACATTTCAATAGATAAAAGCACGATTGAAATTTGTCAATAAGCCAAAAATATAGGCGTTATTCTCGACAGTTCTCTTACTATGGATAACCACTTCAACAGCATAACTATAATATTACATTAAGAACTTAAAAAGATCATTCAGATCAAAGAAATACCTTGACTCATAGTCACTTTAAACAGTGGTGTGTGCATTTATGCTATCGCTCCTCGGCTATTGCAATCCTTTGTTAGCTGATCTCCCTAGTTGCAGTGAGTTCAGTTACAGGGCGGCCAGACTTGTATTAGGATTCATTTGCTCTCCGTTTCGTCTGAAATTGAGTACAAAATTGCTCTTCTTTGTTTTAAAGCACATAATAATAACTCACCCTCCTACATAAAATACCTTATCTCCCCATACAATCCTGGACGTCAGTTACGATCTTTAAACAAAAGTCTCTAGCACATTCCTAGGACCAATCTTGTATCGTATGGATATCGATCCTTTTCCAAATCTGGCCCCACTATCTTGGAACTCCTTTCTATTAGATCAATGTCTAGTGAGTACCTTTTTAGAAAATATTTAAAAACATTTCCTAATTATTCATTTCCTGTATTTTCATACTTACAAAACTGGCAAAGCAGACAACATTTTTTATTCTGCTGTGTCCACAGATGCACTGAACACACGCTGCCACAAAGTGCTGTGCACAACATTGAAGGTCTTGCAGCATCTGGTTGTTTCAGCAGAGATGGTGGGCGAGGCTCTTGTACCCTACTACAGACAGATTCTACCAGTTTTCAACATCTTCAAAAACAAAAATTGTAAGTAACACATAATATACTGTAAAGTTTTCATGTATTAAACAATAAAACTAAGAGACCAATTTTAAATTTTACTTACAGTTTAGCTTTTGTATTACTATTTTGAAAACCTCATATTTCTATAGTTCAAACTTAATGAAGTGAATAGTAATTTTCTTAAATTGACATTTGTTTCACATTAAGAAGAAAATTGAATATTTTAGGTATTTGAATATAATGCCTAATTATGTGGAAAACTAACGTGCAGACCTAATGTGATCAAGATGTATCATGCTTTATCAAACCTAAAGCATTTTGCTCTTTCTACCTCAACTGTTGATCATTAAATCTGGTAAAATCAGCACTTGTTAATAAACTGCTAGGAATGTTGTCCTCAGTTTTCTTTTTTTTTTTAACCCCACAGTGAATTCAGGCGATGGCATAGATTACAGCCAACAGAAGAGAGAAAATGTTGGCGATCTCATCCAGGAGACTTTGGAAGCGTTTGAAAGATACGGTGGCGAGGATGCCTTTATCAATATCAAATACATGGTTCCAACATATGAATCTTGCATGCTCAACTGATTTATCTGCCTCTCAGAGAAAACAGTCAAATTATTTTGATTATTTATAGACTTAAAAAAAATGAAACAAAAATAATCGGCGCTTGAACCAAGTCAGCACCCATAAAAAATTTGTACACTTTTCCTGTCTTCTCATATAACTAAGCAATAAACTTGAATATGTGCAAACAAACAATTTTTTTCTTGATGAAAACTTTAAAGCTTTGTTGCAGTTGTCAGAAGAACTCAATTTTAGCACATTCAACAGAAGACAATTTTTTTTTTTTACTGCAAAAACTTTTATCTATAATTGTAGATCTTCCTTTATTTCATGTGCTTTCAAACTCTGCTGTTCTTTCTGTAAGAAGATGAGTTCAGCAGCTCGGCAAAATTTTACTTGTTTTTCTCTCAAAAAAGGACATCAGGATTATTTCCAAGTGATTAGATGTTTGATTTTTTTTTAATGAATTATATATCACACTTATGTGAACTGTAATTACATAATTTAGTGACTACTGGAAAATCTGACTCATTTCTTGGTATCTTTAAAAAATATTTGTGTGTGTGTGTATTGTATAAAAAAATTATAACTTAGACATTCAATTTTGAACTTGATAGTTATGAATCCTCACACAAACAACAAAAAAGATTAGTTGTGTATTTTGTCTGTGCTACATCATGTCTTGTACAATGAAATGGGAGCATTTGCTGTGAAATGATAAATTAACATTATTTTGATATACCTTTACTTTTTATATAACTTATGAAGCTTAATCATTATGTAATGTTCCGTAAAAATGAGGAATGAGAGTAAAAAAAGTGTATGCGAGGTGTGAATGTTAATGCTCATTTGGTGTCAATCTTACCCTCCCCATAACTCTTCTTCCCCTTCTGGCTTTGTATGCGACACAATCTACGGCATGGAAAGTTGTTGAAGATGTCTGTAAAAGATAGGACTCAAGTATTTACACCCAGAGCCAATAAAAACTGACTGTGATGGAACAATTTAGTATAGAATGTGTTCTATTTTTCTACCGTTTTTGAAAAATTCAATTGCCAAAATGATTAGCACTTGTGAAATCGTGCTTTAATTTTTCAAGATTTTAATCTTCATAGCAAAAATTATGTAAATAGGATTCATTTATAGTAACGGGAGATTGCAGACGCACTAGGCGCTGCATTTTCCCGAAACTCCTCCAGCCACCACTACTCCCCTAAATTTAAAAGTTTTAAAGAGCAATCCGAGGAGAAAACGGTTGACTTCTCCCCGGATTGCTCCAAAGAATACAATAAGCCATTAAATTTGTCATCTAAAGAACTACATGTCTGCCTCAGGCAACTGAAGGAAACAGTCGCAGGGCCAGATCTTTTACACAATTTAATCATAAAAAAACCTGCCAATTCAATCTATTCAAATTCTATTACAACTGTTTAACAAAATTTGGGCGTCGGTACTTTTTCGCACTCTTGGCGCCAAGCCACAGCTATTCCTATTCCAAAACCTGGAAAAGACTTGAAAAACCCACAAAATTATAGACCTATAGCTTTAACAAGCTGCCTCTGCAAACTTTTTGAAAGAATGGTAGCCAAACGACTATCTTGGCATTTGGAAGTTAACAATCTCTTATCCAACTTCCAGTGTGGATTTAGAGCAAAAAGATGCACTACGGATCACTTGATCCGCCTTGAAACATCTATTAGAGAAGCTTTTATCAACAGTCAACACATGGTCGCTGTCTTCTTTCACTTTGAAAAAGCCTATGACACAACCTGAAAGTATGGCATACTCAAAAACCTTAAAAATATGGGATTTGATGGCAACCTACCAATCTTAATTAAAAATTTCATGGCTAATGACCGTTCCAAGTAAAGGTGGGATCATCTCTGTCTGACTCTTTCGAGCAAGAGCAGGGAGTTCCTCAAGGCAGCGTTCACTCTCCAGTTCTTTTTGGCATACAAATTAATTCAATAACCGAGACCTTGAAAAATGATGTAAACTGCTCGTTATACGTAGACGATTTTGTCGTCTGCTACAGAGCGTCTTCAATTCCAACCATAGAACGGCAACTCCAACTGCAGCTCAACGCTCTTCAGAAATGGGCAGACACAAACAGCTTCAAATTCTCTTCTCAGAAAACGATAGCTGTTCATTTTTGTAATAAAAGAAATTTCATAGGGATCCTGATCTCTACATCGGCTGCGGCCAAAGAATTCCTGTTGAAGAAGAAGCCAAATTTTTAGGCTTTATATTTGACAAAAGCTATCTTTTATCCCCAACCTGAAATATCTGAAGAAAAAAATGTAAAAAAGCACTCAATCTCATTAAAACTTTATCCGGGACAGAGTGGGGAGCAGATACCTCTATCGCTCTCTGATACGATCTAAAACTCAAGATCAACAACGGCAGCGTAGTGTATGGCTCTGCCAGACCATCTTATAGTAAAATGCTAGACACTATACACCACCAAGGACTGCGTCTCAGCCTTGGGACCTTTCGTACCACCCCGGTAGAAAGCCTTTACGTAGCTGCAGACGAACCATCCTTGTCAGAAAGAAGAGACAAACTATCCTTACAATATGCAGTCAGTCTAAAATCTCATCCTGCTTTTCAACCCGTTTTCCATACAACTTGTGTTGAAAAAATTCCAATCTTCACCGATTCCACCCTTTGAAATTCGGGTTCAGCAGCTCCTTCTGAAAATCAACTCAGACACTAACTCCATTCAAGAAGACCAATTTTCGGAAATCCCTCCCTGGTCGCTGGAAAGACCAGAAAGCATTCTTGACCTGGCAGCTCTCCAGAAGGACAAAACCCCTCTAGAAATATATAGAGAAAAGTTTGAACAAATCATTTCGATCACTATCTACTTTTCACTGACGGGTCTAAAGATGAGACCTGTGTCTGAGCTGCCTGCCACTCATCCTCAGCAGATAAATGCTGCCGGGTGAGTGCAAAGGCATCCATATTTACTGCGGAGGAAGTGGCCCTGGACACTGTCTCCACCTTAAGAAAAGACAAATTTGTAATCCCCTCTCTCTGGTGAAAGCGGTGGGGGAGACAACTTGAAAAATCAAAAAATTCTTACATATTAAAAAATATCCACGAACTACAGAGAAAAATGGTACGAAAATTACCCTCTGTCGGATTCCCAGCCATGTTGGAATTGAAGGAAGTGAAATGGCTGATGAGCTTGCAGATACTGGCATCAGATGCAAAGCCAATTGTACATAAGTTTATAAGAGAAAACTGGAAAGCGTGATGGAACAATCTGACAACAAACTACACTGTGTCCAACCACATTTAGATCACTGGGCTGGAGTGTCTCGGACTAGAAGAAACCAGGTGGTATTGGATCGAGTTCGACTAGGACATTCTCATCTTACTCACGCCTCCCTACTCAGCACTGATAGGTGAAGAGCCTCCATTGTGTCAAACCTGCAAATGTCAAATATCCATCAGTGACATTCTGGTTGACTGTCTGCTTTTCTACCGGGAAACAAATTGGTACCCGACTTCCAAGCCACTTGAGAGCATATTTACTTACGTTAGTCTTCAGCAACTATTGAGGTATCTGAAGAACATTGGTGTGTTTTATGATAAAATTTAACTGATTATCCTACACATGGATCTTCTAAACTACTGTATATATCCTTTACTTTTAAACAACCTTTTTATGCTTTTACTATTCAGAGAGATACAGGAGTCATAGTTGCTAATAGTATAATGCATTAACTGTCTTAGGACATCATGGGCACAATAAAGTCATTATGGTGCTGACATACCATAAAAACAAAATCTATCACCCACTCCTGTATGAGCCAAACTGCTTCAAGACAATAGAAAAAGAAAAGAGTAAAAAGCCTCCATGTTAATGATACATGTATGATTGGTGGATTGAAACCTTAGTTGATTTACTGAAAATAACTTCATAATTACTTCTAATTTAGTAAGCATAGTGGTTTTGGGCAAGGAGTTGGGAGTTCTGACTGTACTGGGCAAATGGCAATGCAAGGCAGGTTGTCATTACTTTCCTTTTGCTGTGATTCATGAGCCTCAACTATCCAATATGTGCTGGGTTTTTGTACATGTAAGGTTATCATATATTCCTTTAATGGTCAAAAGCTTGTTATGGAATTTTAACATTTTTTATACATATGTGAACATTTTGGAAGACCGGCTTTTATTAGAAAGTGGATTGATCTTTTAAAATGTTTTGTATATATATTTTATAATGGCCTTTTCGAAAGACTGATTTATTGCAAGAGAGTTAACAAGTGTCAACAATCTGTGCCTAAATCATCCTTAAGTTAAACAAGCTTGGTGACTGGTGTCCCATAGTAATAAACTTAATACATTAAGCAGTTTTGGAGGATCTAGCAAAGAAAAACCCCAAACGGTAACACCTCTTGTTTTTGTAATGGTTTGATCTGGACAACTAATAACCAAGATAAAAAGAACAAATCGAAATTTGTTTGCAGATTTTATTCAAATATCTCTCATACTGGATGACAGTTTTTACACCCATACATAATCTTCTATACAAATGCACATATAGTGCTATGTTACAGTGAAAGACACATACAACACTGAATTCAAGGCAAAAGTGGTAAAAATTCTTGCTGCACACAAAATATTATAATTAATATCTGAACGAAGTTACATGAGTTATTTAAATTTTTATAAGAATCAGATAAGGTTAATCTTCTATCTTCTTCACTAAACTAAGTAGTATCCATACAGCTGTTTCATCAAGACTAGCATGAGATTGCTAGGAATATTAAAAAAAGAGATTCAACAAACACTTTTGAACTTCATAATTTGCTTGTAAAAGAAGTAACATAACCTAACTTTTGAATGACACAATATTGAAAAATGGCAACTTCTGCGGTTGGATTTTATTACAAAGTGACATAAGATAATGCAGAATCACAAGTGAAGAAAAATCAGCAGCATAATCAAAGATTCAAATTCAGATATATAAAAAAAAGTAAATCCAGGCAAAAAATGAGGGACTTAAACACTTTAAGGTAAATATGATGACAGTGCAAACCTGAAAGTTTAAAAATATGTAGCAAAGCCTAAAATTTTGTTTTAAAGAAATAATCTAAAAATACAATAGTTAGAAATAAAGAATTATGGAATGTCTCTATAAAAAAAAAGCATTACAAATTTCAAATACATGATGAGACAAGCAAAAGTAACCCAACAACCAGATCTTATGAAGGTAAAACTTTTAGAAAACAAACGTTTGATTATGCTTTCTCTAGGATAGTACCATACTATCAAATAAGGTTGTTTGAATACTACAAGGTTATTTCAGCTGAAAATGTTAAACTATAGGGAAGCTAGCCTGAGAAGCCACACCGCACTGGTTGTCCTTGTTCCTCGACATGAAGATGTAGCCTTTGTTTCCCCACTTGGCACTCCAGCTGAGAATGCGGACAGAAGTAAAAAAAATTAAGAAAATATACACATTTAAATTCAGTCATAGGCTCTATACGAGATTGAGAAACATTAAGACCAATGGCAATAAGCCAAGGACCTGAAACAGCACACCCCTTCACAATTTTTAACTATTATAGTACAGAGGATTAAGAAGACTGCGTGAAAATATGCAAAGTTGAATTAGTTTACTCAGTGATGTCTATGTTTTTGTTTTCAAACATTTTTTTATTTGTTCCTATCTGGAAGAAAACATTTATATACAAAACATAAAACTAACGGACAAGATTTTCCTGGGAAGTTTAAATGCATTCTTTGAAAGATGAAATACTTTGAGTAACTTTGTTAAAACAGTGCAACTCAGTTTGTTCAAACTATCTCATCAATATTCAATAAATCGCTGGGTGCATGGTTTGCTGAAGCCATGTGCGACTCACTACTGCCAATATCCTGGTTCTATTACATTGTTGTACCTAGATGGTGTTGAGACAATCACACCCCCACCCATCTATCTACAGCATTCGCTTGGCCTCCTCTTTGTCAATCATGCAATCTCAATTTAAATGGATGGCTTTAACTTTCAATTTCCCAACTTGCCCTATGGTAGTTTTTCAGCTGCCCCTGTCTGTTTCGGTGACCTACCCATTTAACTGCACACTACACGGTATCAGTCCGAGCTTAATTTTAAACTAGATATAGATTGTCTGGTATGCAATTTTATAAATTCTCTGGCACTTCTAGCTCCCCGGATCCGAGGGTTGGGTATGAGATTAGGTTGACTTATACAACTATGCAAATATATTTAAAAACAAACGACATTGATTAAAAAAATTCATAATAAAAAAAGGTGAAAACCTAGGACTTCAGAAAGATACCAAGAACTAAAAAGCATTGAAAGAGTAACAGTTTTAACAGAGGTGAACATAATTCTGAAGCAATGCATAAGCCGACTTGAAAATATATAATATTTCCTAAACCCTTGCAATGCATAACATGTGATGGATATTTCCGATCTAACCCGCCAATAGCAGGTCCCACTTCGTAGGGTATGCCTGCCTTGCAAAATTTGTTAACACTACAGCCATGATTCCTATATGCTCCAATTTCTTATTTATATGCATATACTCAGTACATTGTAATGGGTATCAGGATTTTTATCCCTCCAGATAATTTCTCATTCTCTTTCTGTGAACATTAAGTATTTTATAGATGAAAATTACAACAGCTTTAAAACAGTACTACACACACATGGAATTTAATTAAATAGTTTTCCTTATTAAAATAATTGCAGTTGTAACTCTTTACTTTCTTCTAAAAAAATATGGACATCCTGTGATGCAGATAAAGAGTGTTGTGATAGATAAAAGAAAGCCTGACCCACCTGTTCTTCACAATCCAGTAATCCTGGCCGTCCTGGGAGCCATAGCCCACAGCCAGGACGCCGTGGTCAAGCTGCTCGGAGCTGCAGCTCGGGTTGTCAAACACACCTGCACACACACACACACACACAAAATTGAGTCCAAATAAAACTTTCAGAAGAGTCAAAACATACTAACTAGGATTTATATTACACACAAAGGAGCCCCAACCTATTTGTTTTTCCTATTACCCCTCTACTCGGCCCGCATTTGACTGAAAGAATGTAAACAAACAGCTACTCTTGCTGCCAGGAAGCTGAACCTGGTAATCCAAGATGGCGCTGCCTTATAACAAAGAATGTTAACTAATCATTTATACATTGAACATATGAATGTTAAAACCTTTTTAAAGATAAAACAGTGATCCCAACTTGATCATTTTTTTTTTACCGAAACTTTTTTGCCTACCGCTGCAGCGGTGTGCCATATTAATAATCTCAAAACACCTTCCAAATAAATGTCAGTAGTATACCAAAGCAAAACGCAAAACAAAAAACTAAAATCTAATTTATTAAGTCTATTCGTATGTTTAATTGTATTGAGAATTATAAATGTATAGCTAAGCTGGGAAAAATGAGTGCTTAGCAAGGATTGGCTGATTTTCAAGGCTTTACAAGCACTAATTGCGATCTTCCTTCTCAGCATGGTTGTGCAGAGAATTTTTGTCTGTTGGAAACATGGTTGACTCTAGTTTTACATGAGATGCAGTAAGCCACACCAAGTTCTTAAATATAATTAGTAATCTAATAAGGAATCACAATTTGCATCTTTCTCATCTAACCAATACCAATTCAATTTGTTTTTCACCCGTTTATCAATTTCTTTAACGTCCAGTGGACCAACACGATCAACAAATTCCATCATGGGTCACACTTTATTTCTAGAATCTAGTAGAAACAGATTTAGATCTAGAAATCTAGTCTAGATATGCACAAAGTCGTTAGATCTAGATATTCCTCCTATTTCTCTAGTTTAGACCTAGCGAAAGTAGAATATATGCAGTTGCACTTTGAATCACACAAAATAAATCCAACTGAAGTCTTTGATCGAGATTAATTTTCACACAAAACCGATATTCCAACCTCTGATTGAATCGCCGAATGCTAATTTGTTAGTGACTAACACTCGCGCAGTGATGTTCGTACTTTTCCCCATTCACTTACTCCATTAATGGCATTTCCTGTTTCCGAAGTCAATGCGAGGGTGCACAAAGAAGAACTATGACGGAACTCCTTTAAAATTTTTTTAAACAGAATTCCGTAAATGTACGGAAATTGGCATCACTTATGAAACTTACCTCCACTGTAAGACTGAAATTCAGGACTGCTAGCATCAATAGCAATGGAAATGGGACCAATGTTTCCCAAGGCAACTTTCAGTGCTTTCTCGCTTTCTCTTGGTACAACATCAGCACACGAACTGATAGTTGCTGCAATGTCAGATTTCTCAAAACGGCAGGTGTCATCCTGTAAAAAAAAAGGGTTTAAAAATTTGATGTTTAAAACCAATATGACAAAATCTTACTGTTGGCTTTAAAACTTAGTTACGAAAAGACAGTGAGCTACAAAATGCCTCAAGAAGATAAAACGAATGGATATTTTTCTATTTAATTTTCAAATAATTTAAAGTGTTACATAAAGCTCTCATGTCCTTTACAGAGAGTATCTGATAAAAGAAAATGGGAATACAATCACCTGAGCCTCATATGGGTAGTTCTGCTCAGCTTCGATGCCGCCAGCTTTGATGATGTATTCAAAAGCGTAGTCCATGAGGCCTCCATTGCAGCCTTGATCTCCAAAGTTTCCAGAGCAGTCGACCAACTGTTGCTCGGACAAGGTTACCAACTTTCCCTTGGAGGCAAACCATTGGCCCTCTACTGATCCAGTCTGTGTAATAAAAAGTTAACACAAGCTATTAAAGCAACAAATATCAATATATAAATATCCTATGTCCATTATTTACATTGTACAGACTTTTAAAATTTGTGTTGTTTATTTTCCTGTATTCCCTAGTTGTCTATAAACATACCGTCTGGATTGGTAAGCTTGTATCTTACATCGTGTGAACTTTAAATAGAATTAAACTTTTGTAAAAGTGCATTTATGCAGTTGAGATAAAGGCTCTCCCTTACTTGCAGCGGGCAGGGAAACGAGGCTCACGTTTGGCTGAAATAAGCAGCCCCACAAGTCGACTTGTAATGTTTTTTAACAGTGTGGATTTAGATCCAATAAAATCTAGATCTTGGATAGATATGACCTGAGTATCAGGTTCAAGTTGGAACTTTTAAAATATTTGCAGTATGTCAATAAGTATCAAATGCACTTATAGAGGCAGGAAAAAGTATGACTATAATCTCTAGACTAGATACAGTCATTTGCACTAAAAAACATAAAAGATTACACAATTTACATGCAAAGCCCAGAACACCCCAGAAATGGTTACACGTTTCTGTCTTGCGACTTGTATGAACAATACACAAACAACTTACTGTGCTGAATGACCAGCAAGAACCACACTGTCCCTGAAATTCAGAATGATAAAATTAAAATAATTAGCATGATTAAAAAAAAAAAAAAAGCAATTGACTAATCTGAACATTAAACCAATTTCACTTTTCAAGTCTTCAAATCTTTTGCATAAACACTAATAAAACAATTCCAGTCATGTTACAGAAAAGTTTAAGAACACTGAAAGTAAACCTGCGGACCAACATCTTGCGATTTCATGCACTCGCCATTTACTTGAACCTAAAAAGCATTTACAATTCCCTTTGGTTTACTAGCATTGAGAATTCCAAGGCAAAATGTCCCATGGTAAAATTTGACTGGAATGTGCCTTAATTTCTTTCCAAGAGGGTCCTTATTCCATAAAAAATTCATAATACTTATTTTCAACTCATCAGGGAAGCCACCCAAACCTGGCGTATTTCCGAAACTTTGGTAGTGGGGAAAAAGGGGGGTCTTGGAGCTAAATTTTTTTCAAGATTCTGGGCCGTTTAAAGAGGCTCTGAGAATGTCCCTGAGATAATAAATGGTTATAATTAAAGGAAATATGGAGGCTCGCTAAAAGATATTTTTCGGTAAACAATATGTACAATAGATTTTATTCTTTACCAGTTGCCAGTTATACCGAACCTGTTTTTTGCGTTATATTTATATCCGCCTCAACAAAATTTATTTTTACTCTACATCTGCTTTAACTTACTGTGTTGTGTGCGTCCATTTTATGAAGGAATAAACATGAGGTGTTTTTGTTTTTTTTTTCTTAAAAGATTTAAGGAAAACGTGCGAATATACTGAAACATAATTAGCATAAATCCAGATCTAGATCTAGTTAATATGAATATGGAATTAAATTATACATTAGATGCAAAATGTGCCGATCGCCCGATCCAATGTAGCTACCACATAAGCAGCATGTGGCAAATTACGTTTTACGCCCGGTCCTTGCCATATCATGCCAGGTTGAAAATGTATCACTGACAGGTATTCAATGATTCACAGTTTGTTAAGAGGAAGATCACCTGATATCAAGATTATCTAGATCTAGATTTTTTTACTCTTAGATTCAAGCTTGGCCAGTTAGGCATAAATCAATTACTGAACAGTTGGATTTACAAATCAGTGTTTTCTTTTACATTGATAAGGTTCACTAACAGTTAACAGTATCTTTGGCTCTCAATGACATTAAAAATTCTTCTACTCACCTGATCTTTAACATCGGTAACATAGCCCTTGAGACGCCAGTCCACTTGGGTGGGCACATCTTGGCTTTTTGGCTGGTACTCTTCGCACTTGCGGTTGGGGACAGTTTTGTTCATACCCAGACCATACATCACCCTGAACTCCTCATTGCTCTGTCAAAGCAATGTTTCAGAAACTAAGTTATTTGATATTCTTACACTTTATATGTAGGGAATTAATACAAAACAAAAAATTTTGCAAGCATATTGTGATGGTAAGGCAAGGAAATTGAGATTCCTAACGTTTCTACAAGGTTGAAACAAAAATCTAAATTGAAAATCTTGCAATATTAATCCATATTGTTTGGGACTTTCAAATAGGTATTGTGAATGTTATCAAATCAAATTTCCCTAAGTCTGAAAAAAAAAGACCAATTTACGATAAAATGTGACTCTTACCAGGTCAGAAAAGTGGTTGGTGTCCAAGTAGAAAGATGAGCGCTTGTTGTGGTATTTCCAATTGTGGTACTCAATAAAGTTGACATTTTCCATGAAATTGGCGAAACGTTTCCTCTCCTCTGAATCAGTTTCATATTGCTTATCTGCAAAAGTTCAAATAAAGTAAAATAAATATATACATAAATGCCATTATGTCCATTATCTGTGACTGAAAACAAAAAAAATGTGGGTGACTTTTCTATTTCTATTAATCTGGGAAGAATGACCACCATTTTTTCACATTAAAAAATTACAAAAGATGCATGTTACAGGCTATATTGTGGACGGGCCCCAAGACTAGATTGGGCCTGTGTCAGTCTAATTGGCTTTAAGTTTCAGGAATCCAACTCTTAGGTGAAACGAAGTGGGAACTTTGCGTTTTCCAACCAAAGATTTTGTGCGTTTTAAAATCTAAGCTTAGGTTACAAATGGGAGCTGATAGATTTTAAAGCTGAAAAGAAGTTAGCCTCTATGGGATTTTTACACGATTCGATCTTGATTTGTTTTGGCTCAGGCGTAGGATATAAAGCTTCTTGTGATAACTATTCTGTTTTGTATAAATTCATTTTATCGACAGTAATCGGGATGAGCGCGTGTAATGTATTAATTTTTGTAACTTTATAACTTGGTTACGAGTATTCAATAATTTGTTTTAATAATAAGATTGAATAACCAGAAACGCCTAAGATATATCTACAGTGTACATAAAGAGGAAAAATAGCAGATCTGAAAAGCTTATACTTTTTAACCAGTCTTTACTTGTCCCTTGCAACCTTTTTGACTGCATGGACAAATGAGCTCAGAACTCTTCCTTCACAGAAGAAAATCAACATCCTCACAAAAAGAAAATTTGCGAATAAGATTTCCAACGATAAAAGTAACACCAATATCGCAACGGAAATATCATGTATGATATAGTAATACTACCAACTACTAAACATTAAACTATTTACAAACAGGCATTTACTTCGAATTCTCACGCATTTTCAGATCTGTATGAAGATACCTGGACAAGTTACAAGGCAGAGTATAGTAAGTGTGACTCTCTACTGGTCAAGAAGCCCCTCCTCTACCCCCCCCCCTTTCCTGTCTCTCAAAAAACACAGCTGGTTGAATAAGTAAGGAAGGATAAGAAATAGAGGGATTAGAAATAGAAGGAAAAACGCCATGCTAGATTAGAGACCCTGAGATCGCCTATTACGGTGGACTGGGTATACCAAATAATCAATCAATCAATAATTGCACGTCTATCAACGCCATTGGCAGATTTGAAGTTTCAAAATCCTGCACTTCTACCATGTACAAAAAATTCTGTCGCAGCTAGTGCTTTTTCTGCCTGGGGTACATTCAGAAAAAATTCTCCATGACGTCAAAGACACACTGTCACCGAGGCATTGTTGACGTCGTTCAAAGAGTCATAGAACGCCCTTGCTCGTCTACGATGTACAAAAAAACTTTGCAGCAGTTAGAGCTTTTTTCTGCCTGTAAGGAAGAAGAATAGAGAAATAGAAGGAAAAACGCCATGTTAGATTAGAGACCCTGAGATGGCCTATTACGGTGGACTGGGTATACCAAATAATCAATCAATCTGCCTGGGGTACATTCAGAAAAATTTCTCCATGACGTCAAAGCAAACTGTCACCGAGGCATTGCTGACGCCCTTGCTCGTCTACCATGTACAAAAGACACTCTCGTAGCTAGGGCTTTTTCTGCCTGTGGTACATTCAGATTTCTGAACCTGTTCTTCATGGACACACAGGTTGAGCAAACGTCTGTTGCCGGATGATCGAATCCCACGTTGAAGTCGTATTTAAACACACTGTAGTAGAATGCATAGCTGGTTTGCAAGCTTATCTGTTCTTGAAACAGCCTATGCATTTGAGCGACAGAGAGGTCTGATGGTAAATACTCTCTCCCTGCTTGATCTTTCCGCCCGTAATGGCTAGCCCACGGCTAGCTCTGGCCTATATAAGGGAAGCGACAGGTTTTTTATTGTACGTTTGGAACCGACGAGTCGACAGCGCTAACTTAAACGTGTCATTTAATTCTTTGACACGATCCTGGACATTAGGTCCGAATAGCGAACCCACAATTGGATGGGCCGCGCTGCATAGGGAGGAATATTCTCCTTCAGTTCCCCCCTGGGTTCCTTACTTATTCGTCCAGCTGTGAGCCATCGTATAAGAAAAAAATATAGTTTAAAAAGTGTGTGTAAAATAAGTATATATATACAACAGGTTAAAAACAGACTGTACATTGCTTCAGATTTTGTTTAATATTTCAATTTCCTTGAGATAATAAAGTATCTTCTTGGTAGAAGAGCAAGGGCGTTCTATGATCTTTTGAACGACGTCAACAATGCCTCGGTGACAGTTTGATTTGACGTCATGGAGAATATTTTCTGAATTTACCCCAGCTGTTAAAAAGTTTTTTGTACATGGTAGAAGAGCAAGGGCGTTCTATGACATTTTGAACGACGGCAACAACGCCTCGGTGACAGTGTTTTAACGTCATGAAGATTTTTTCTTCTGAATTTACCCCAGGTAAAAAAAGCCCTAGCTACGAGAGTATCTTTTATAAATCGTAGAAGAGCAAGGGCGTTCTATGACCTTTTGAACGACAACAATGCCTCAGTCACAGTTTACTTCAATATAATGGAAAATTTGGTCCTACAAAAGTCTCCCATCGGGCAGACATACTATAGCCGCCAACTTTACATGTATGTAATGGGTACCGTCAGGCATCACGGTAAAGCAAGCAGCCAAGGGAAAGACTATGTAAGCTTATATGTGTGGTGTGAGGGAGTGAGTTGTTTTTACGGCACATCAGCACGGTAACGGCTATGTTGTGCCCATGATGTCCTCAGACAGTTAATGCATTATACTATTAGCAATGGTGGTTCCTTTATCTCTCTGAGTAGTAAAAGCGTAAAAATTTTGCGTAAAAGGCTTGGTTAAAAGTGAAGACATGCTATAACCACAAACTTTACATGTATGTTATGGGGATTGTCAGGCATCATGGTAAAGCAAGCAGCCTAGGGAAACACGATGTGAGCTTGTATGACTGTGTGGTGCGAGTGGGACAACAGAAAAGATAGCAATACCGCGGCCTCTACTTTGCACCATTTTTTGACCACCAAAATGGTTGAAGCCCTGCTAACTTGTCCTTCTTTGCGCTTGTTCAGTGATGCCTGCCCTGGGCAAAATAGAAAAGCAACAATGCTTGGCATGCTGTTTGCTCTAAGTAAAAAGATTAATGTTCCGATATCACACAACTTCCCTGTTTGTGGACATTCATAACTTTCTGCCCGCTGATCGTGTCTTTGGAAAGATTGACCAACAGTTAAAGCAAAAGACTACGGTGATGCTTCCACAGGACTATTAAAGTGTTCTTGCCCAGCATGGTAATGAAAGCAAGACAGTGTCAACCCTGTTTTCACCTTCAGCTAAACCAGTACCCCTTAAATGGACAAACTATTTCACAAGTTTCAACACTTAAGTATCTTGATGTCACTTTTGATCACTGTCTAACCTGGTCTCGGCATACAGAAGATGTCATATTCAGGGGAACTCAAAAGATGAGAATTATGAAAAAAACTTGCAGATACTCAATGGGGTGCCAACATACAAACTAAAGCAGGTCTATGCAGGCTGTGTTTAACAATTCTAGAGCTCAGCTCTTCAACATTTGCTACAGCATCATCATCACAACTTTAAAAGAAAGTACAAAATGCAGGTCTAAGAATAATCAGTGGAGGCATTAAGTCCACACCAATTGTGGAAATGGAAAGTCCTGCTGGTCTTGCTAAAGGAGGGAATGGAGGGAAAGGTTGTTTCTCAAGCTGAAAAATGTAAATGGTCACAACGTCATCGAATACACATTCATTAAAATATAACTAAATTCCTATCCCATCAAAAGATCTAGCATTAAAAAAACCCAGCAAAGCCAATGTCAGAAAGCCATGCCAATGTCCTGACCTAAAAAGCAGACGAAATTGAGCTCCTAAATCAAACTAGATCATATAATTTAGCAGTTTGCTTGCAAAACTAGACATATTCAAAGGAGTATCCCCTTGACATGTCACGTGTGTTCAACCACCAATCACGAGTGGAACTCCCGGAAGCCATCCTGAATAAAAACAAAAGTAGAGAAAATGAGACAACAGAAAAGACAGTAATATGATCGTCTCTGCTTTGCACCATTTTTTGACCACTAAAATGATTGAACCCCCGCTGACTTGTCCTTTGCGCTTGTTCAGCGATGCCTGCCCTGGGCAAAATAGAAAAGCAACAATGCTTGGCATGCTGTTTGCTCTGAGTAAAAAGTTAAATGTTCCGATATCACACCACTTCCATGTTCATGGACATTCCTTTGTTTCAGTCCGCTGATCGTGTCTTTGGAAGGATTGACCAACAGCTAAAGCAAAAGACAACGGTGATGCTTCCACAGGACTATTATAGTGTTCTTGCCCAGCATGGTGAATTGCTGGTCTATGGCCAAGACTGGGAGACAACAGACTAAAGATCAGAAGTTGCAATGCAGACAAGGAAAGACTTCAAAATCACGAAAGTCAAGACTCTGTAAATCAACCCTGCCTGTGACAAAGTCCACCTACACCGGTTAGCCATGCCTTCATACTGCATTAAAGCGAGGGAAAAAGAGGAGCAACATGAAACCATGCCCTTTGCCTCAAGACACAACTGTCTCTGATGTCAAGAAAAGAGACGTTAAAAAACTTTTTGATGCTCTGGAAGCTGACACTCCGTACCAAAATTTACGAAAGTTATGACTTCCACCACTCACACAAATGCTGACAGTGATGATGAATAACAATTTTATTGATGTCTGTATATAAAAATCAGTCTTCTTTTCAAACTAAATATAAAAAAATAAGAACGGATTTAACTCATTTTGTAAAAAAATCGTACTTAAATTGGAAATACCTAAAAAAAAAAGCATTTTTGTTCTTAATTATACTAACTTAATGTAGGCCTACACAACTAAGAATATACACTCAACTAAAACCAATTAAAAAAAAAAAATCAATTTAAGAATGAACAGTTGATAAAATCATAATAATATTTTTATCTGTAATATTCTAGATTTCTAGATTTGTCACAAATGGAACTCATTTTGCTGTCAAACCCTTCATATCTAGATCTAGATCTAGGGTCTTCTCGGTTGGTCCATTTACTTTTAGATTTAGAAAGAAGCACTGTAAATACAGGTCTGAATCTAGATCTAGATTTAGATCTAAATCTTTTCTAGATTTAGATGTCAATGCCGAAATTTGGAAAGAAATAAGATCTAGATCTAGATTTCCCTAGACTATAGTCTACCCTGGATGATCTAGATCTCTAGATCTAGATTCTGATCCAGTCTAGAATCTAGATCACGTAGTATTGGTATAAACAGACTCAGCCCTAGATCTAGAATATTTTTTACATTGCAATATTTTCTAATAATTCCTTAATAAAGAAAACTTAAGTTAACATACCTTCAAAGACGAGTGAGCGGTAAGTTCTCTTCGAATTGAAAATGGTGTCTCTCCAAGAAGGAAGGCAATCTACAATGAACAAAGCGAATGTTTGGAGCAGCTATTTCATAGGGAGAGAAGGCTCATGTGCTGCGCTAGTTATGTACGCCTCGGACTACCTAAGCTGAGTGGATTTACTGTGTAACGCGTCACATGACATAATTTTGTTTGTATGCATCACGTGCTCTGCGCATTTTATCAGTGTGACACACTGTCGTTACCATAGGATTTAAAAAAAACGACCGACTTCGAACGTGTGGTCATTACAATGCACTGTTTAAAGACACGGGGTACACACACATACACACACGCACTGTCACACAGCCGCACACAAACATAACGTCAACAGATGATTACCTTGGAGCATACGAGTCGACAGTGGGTAGCTTTTTAGAGCACAAAGGAGAAAAATTGAACATAATATGACTGTGGCATACAGGATAACTCCAAATCTGAGCCTATGAAAGTAGCACTGCACAATGCAAGACAGTGAATTTATTTCTGACTCGATGACTATTACACGTAGGCCTACTCTTTTTCTTCTTGTTCTGACTACAGATAATTAACACACATTTAAGGATTGGCCATAGGCAGTTAGCGATTCTGTGATGTTTATTGTCAACGGGATTTATTTCAGTCCGCAGTGAAAGAGGGAGAGAGAATGAGAGAGAGAGAGAGAGAGAGAGAGAGAGAGAAGGGAAAGATAGACAAAAAGAGATATAAATTCATTGTTTGCTTCATGTATCGATATACGGTAATGAGAGAAATAGAGCTGAAGTGAAGAGATGATCAGAGAGGGTAAGGTAGAGAGAGATGAAGGAGAGAGACAGGTAGATAGATGCAGAGAGAAGGGAAAAAAGGGGAAAGGGGACGAAGGAAATTAAGAAAGGGGATTGAGACAGACAGAGATTGGTCATTGAGAGAGAGGAGAGAGTTATAGACATTCATAGAGAGAGAATAGAGGGAGTGAGAGAAGAGAGAGAGAGAGAAGAGAGGGAGAGAGACAAAGAGAGAGAGAGGAAGTATGATTATTTTTATATTTAGGAATATTTATGGCGTAGTCTTAACTAACTCACATAGTCACATTAATTTTTAAACGTATCATGAAATGTCATTCCCGCGCGGAAATGCATTACAGTTACTGTAGTAGATAGACCTGCACGAGTCTGTTGTCTCGAAGAGTTAAATTGAATTGTTAATGTCCCAAGGGCAAAGACAGAAGAAGTTACTTAAGCAACTTCCAAAAAGAAAAAGGCTTATTCAACTGATAAGTCAAACAGTTGCCCCCGGAATCTATGTTAGCTGTATTGACCAATTGTTTGAGATAGTCACAGTGAGAAGTGTTTACAGGCTATAACAACATTAAGCCCAACTTTAACTTTACACGGTGTGCGGAGAAAAAACATCGGTTTTGTTAAGTAGTCTGCCAATAAGCTGTTAGGAATAAACCATGCTTCACAGTTAAAGCAGTTAACACGCTTTCTGTGCTCCTGAGCAGGTTGAAAAGAAAATACGTCCTGAAAAATAAGGCCTCAACATCATTCTCTTCGGTCTGTGCCAGTTTGGTATTAGAAATAGATCACTGTTGCTCTTTTCATGCAACAAAATTAATGCGTTCACTTAGGTCAGTTCGTTGACTTGACATTGCACCTAAGATTGGCCTTATCGTTTTTTCGTTTGTTTTTTCTTTGTTTCTTTTCTTTTCTTTTTTTTTTTTCAAATAACTTTTTAAATTCAGAAATTATTTGATCTGTTCTAACGTAAAAACATTGCCCAGGTGAGCAAAAGTCGATCTTGTTCTAGTCTTTTTTTTTATGCCTCGTTTCCTGCCTTACTCACTCTGGGTCGGGTCGTTGGTTTCCTCGAATAACAGACAAGGTCACCGAAATAAACAAACATTTGCATAATGTCGAGTTGATTGTTAAAGGTACAACTATTGTTTAAAACAGAAGAGAGAAAAAGAGTGTGTGTGTGTGTGTGCTGATCGTGTCTTTGGAAAGATTGACCAACAGTTAAAGCAAAAGACTACGGTGATGCTTCCACAGGACTATTAAAGTGTTCTTGCCCAGCATGGGGAATTGCTGCTCTATCACTCTATGGCCAAGACTGGGAGGCCACAGACTACAGTGAGTGAGTGAGTTGTTTTTACGGCACGTCAGCACAATCGTGTCTTTGGAAGGATTGACCAACAGCTAAAGCAAAAGACAACGGTGATGCTTCCACAGGACTATTATAGTGTTCTTGCCCAGCATGGTGAATTGCTGGTCTATGGCCAAGACTGGGAGACAACAGACTAAAGATCAGAAGTTGCAATGCAGACAAGGAAAGACTTCAAAATCACGAAAGTCAAGATCTGAAATCAACCCTGCCTGTGACAAAGTCCACCTACACCGGTTAGCCATGCCTTCATACTGCATTAAAGCGAGGGAAAAAGAGGAGCAACATGAAACCATGCCCTTTGCCTCAAGACACAACTGTCTCTGATGTCAAGAAAAGAGACGTTAAAAAACTTTTTGATGCTCTGGAAGCTGACACTCCGTACCAAAATTTACGAAAGTTATGACTTCCACCACTCACACAAATGCTGACAGTGATGATGAATAACAATTTTATTGATGTCTGTATATAAAAATCAGTCTTCTTTTCAAACTAAATATAAAAAAATAAGAACGGATTTAACTCATTTTGTAAAAAAATCGTACTTAAATTGGAAATACCTAAAAAAAAAAGCATTTTTGTTCTTAATTATACTAACTTAATGTAGGCCTACACAACTAAGAATATACACTCAACTAAAACCAATTAAAAAAAATCAATTTAAGAATGAACAGTTGATAAAATCATAATAATATTTTTATCTGTAATATTCTAGATTTCTAGATTTGTCACAAATGGAACTCATTTTGCTGTCAAACCCTTCATATCTAGATCTAGATCTAGGGTCTTCTCGGTTGGTCCATTTACTTTTAGATTTAGAAAGAAGCACTGTAAATACAGGTCTGAATCTAGATCTAGATTTAGATCTAAATCTTTTCTAGATTTAGATGTCAATGCCGAAATTTGGAAAGAAATAAGATCTAGATCTAGATTTCCCTAGACTATAGTCTACCCTGGATGATCTAGATCTCTAGATCTAGATTCTGATCCAGTCTAGAATCTAGATCACGTAGTATTGGTATAAACAGACTCAGCCCTAGATCTAGAATATTTTTTACATTGCAATTTTCTAATAATTCCTTAATAAAGAAAACTTAAGTTAACATACCTTCAAAGACGAGTGAGCGGTAAGTTCTCTTCGAATTGAAAATGGTGTCTCTCCAAGAAGGAAGGCAATCTACAATGAACAAAGCGAATGTTTGGAGCAGCTATTTCATAGGGAGAGAAGGCTCATGTGACTGCGCTAGTTATGTACGCCTCGGACTACCTAAGCTGAGTGGATTTACTGTGTAACGCGTCACATGACATTATTTTGTTTGTATGCATCACGTGCTCTGCGCATTTTATCAGTGTGACACACTGTCGTTACCATAGGATTTAAAAAAAACGACCGACTTCGAACGTGTGGTCATTACAATGCACTGTTTAAACGACACGGGGTACACACACATACACACACGCACTGTCACACAGCCGCACACAAACATAACGTCAACAGATGATTACCTTGGAGCATACGAGTCGACAGTGGGTAGCTTTTTAGAGCACAAAGGAGAAAAATTGAACATAATATGACTGTGGCATACAGGATAACTCCAAATCTGAGCCTATGAAAGTAGCACTGCACAATGCAAGACAGTGAATTTATTTCTGACTCGATGACTATTACACGTAGGCCTACTCTTTTTCTTCTTGTTCTGACTACAGATAATTAACACACATTTAAGGATTGGCCATAGGCAGTTAGCGATTCTGTGATGTTTATTGTCAACGGGATTTATTTCAGTCCGCAGTGAAAGAGGGAGAGAGAATGAGAGAGAGAGAGAGAGAGAGAGAGAGAGAGAAGGGAAAGATAGACAAAAAGAGATATAAATTCATTGTTTGCTTCATGTATCGATATACGGTAATGAGAGAAATAGAGCTGAAGTGATAGAGATGATCAGAGAGGGTAAGGTAGAGAGAGATGAAGGAGAGAGACAGGTAGATAGATGCAGAGAGAAGGGAAAAAAGGGGAAAGGGGACGAAGGAAATTAAGAAAGAGGATTGAGACAGACAGAGATTGGTCATTGAGAGAGAGGAGAGAGTTATAGACATTCATAGAGAGAGAATAGAGGGAGTGAGAGAAGAGAGAGAGAGAGAAGAGAGGGAGAGAGACAAAGAGAGAGAGAGGAAGTATGATTATTTTTATATTTAGGAATATTTATGGCGTAGTCTTAACTAACTCACATAGTCACATTAATTTTTAAACGTATCATGAAATGTCATTCCCGCGCGGAAATGCATTACAGTTACTGTAGTAGATAGACCTGCACGAGTCTGTTGTCTCGAAGAGTTAAATTGAATTGTTAATGTCCCAAGGGCAAAGACAGAAGAAGTTACTTAAGCAACTTCCAAAAAGAAAAAGGCTTATTCAACTGATAAGTCAAACAGTTGCCCCCGGAATCTATGTTAGCTGTATTGACCAATTGTTTGAGATAGTCACAGTGAGAAGTGTTTACAGGCTATAACAACATTAAGCCCAACTTTAACTTTACACGGTGTGCGGAGAAAAAACATCGGTTTTGTTAAGTAGTGCTGCCAATAAGCTGTTAGGAATAAACCATGCTTCACAGTTAAAGCAGTTAACACGCTTTCTGTGCTCCTGAGCAGGTTGAAAAGAAAATACGTCCTGAAAAATAAGGCCTCAACATCATTCTCTTCGGTCTGTGCCAGTTTGGTATTAGAAATAGATCACTGTTGCTCTTTTCATGCAACAAAATTAATGCGTTCACTTAGGTCAGTTCGTTGACTTGACATTGCACCTAAGATTGGCCTTATCGTTTTTTCGTTTGTTTTTTCTTTGTTTCTTTTCTTTTCTTTTTTTTTTTTCAAATAACTTTTTAAATTCAGAAATTATTTGATCTGTTCTAACGTAAAAACATTGCCCAGGTGAGCAAAAGTCGATCTTGTTCTAGTCTTTTTTTTTATGCCTCGTTTCCTGCCTTACTCACTCTGGGTCGGGTCGTTGGTTTCCTCGAATAACAGACAAGGTCACCGAAATAAACAAACATTTGCATAATGTCGAGTTGATTGTTAAAGGTACAACTATGTTTAAAACAGAAGAGAGAAAAAGAGTGTGTGTGTGTGTGTGAGAGAGAGCAACTTCGTTTAAAACAGAAGAGAGAAAAAGAGTGTGTGTGTGAGAGAGAGAGAAAGAGTGAGAGAAACACACAGAGAGGGATACAGGGAGGGAGGGAAATAAAAAGAGAAAGAGAGAGAGAGAGAGAGAGAGAGAGAGAGAGAGAGAGAGAGGGAGGACTCTTTATACACATTGTAAAAACATAGAAAGCACATAAAAGAGAATGAATAGGCCCAAATTGTCTCGTTTTGAGAAGAGAGGAAAAAAAAATGAAAAGGCGGAAATTGCCCAATTTTGAGAACAGAGAATGAAAAGACACAACTTGCCCGTGTAAAAGCTTTAGAAATTAGAATGAAAAAGCAATGATTACCTAGGTTTGAAAAAGAGAATGCAAAGGCGCGATCTGTCCTATTGGGGGCATGGGAGAAGTGAATGAAATGGTAACAAATTGCTCAGGTGTGAGCAAAGAGAATGGAAATGCACAAATCGTGCCACTGTGAGAGAATCAACAAGTTGTAGATCCAGGATCAAAGGTAATAGAAACCTGAATCACAACGGGTAGCTACACTGGATCACTACATTACAAAGAAGAGAGAACAAAAAAAAAAAAAAAAAAAATGCCAGAGAGGATAGGCAACTCATTGCTCAAGAACTAAATTGGCATCTTTTACACCTAAAAATGGATGTGAAAATAAATCTTAATTAAACATGGCATATTCCCGCGCTAACAACAGAAGAAACTGGTCGTGGAAAGAGGTGAGCTTTGCAAACAATCCTAATGTGTACCAAATGAAGTTTCTTCATATTAATTCCATAATTAACAGATATGATTGATGCAAACACAATGGTAAAAAATAGATCGGTGGAACAAGCAGACTTCTGCGACTTCTTCCAAATACAAAATGTTTAAACCCCACAAATCAAACAAACAAACAAAAAACAACAAGCCCATAAAAATAAGAAAAAACAGCAACAATACAACGAAAATTACTTAAGTCACGTCATTTTCAAACCAGAAAGGAGAAATAAAAAATTAGTTTCAGCAAAGCCTGAATAATAGCCTGGCAATCAGAGTCGACCAAAGGTGAAAACGTCAAACGATAAAGAGATAAACAGAACTTCACGGTGCATAACATTTGTTTCAATTGTTATCTTTAAATCATTTGAAATGCTATTAACATTACCATACAAGGCATAACATTATGCGTCACATTATGCAAAAGGAAACCCATTAGGACTGTAAACTATGTGATTCTAATCAAGGTTTAGATCTAGGGCGCCCTGGAAGAAATGTAACAGTAGAAAAGTTACACGAAGCATCATCACTCAGTGGTCACGAGTAATTGTTTTAGCGAACTGGGTCGAGTGGCAATCATGTGAGTTTCAATTTTAAGGGGCGTGAGTGAGTCACATACACGCGAGCCTAGATTCTGGCTTGACCAGCTATCTTAGTCAAAGTGTGCCCAGCGGTTATGCGATTAGCTAAATTTTCAAATATTTCAAAAAATACGCTGATTTCATATATCATTTTTATCGTGACCTTATTTTATTACTATCTGAGACTAAATATTTTATTTGGGTCTATACTTATGAAGGCATTCTGGAGAAAAGTGTGTTTAACGTTTTGAATCGAGAGCCGGAAAACAATCACTCCTACTTGATACTTTCTTAATTGTCACTCATTTAGATGATTGATGCTAAAGATGTCAAATTTTTGCAGTGGAGATTCTATAGCTGTCAACGTGATTAAGTAAACACGCTGTATCTCTACTTTCTACTAGTAATACATTAGACTGTCATCTGTCTTCCTAATTCCTTTGTCTCCCAAGTTGGCTCAACTGCACCCGAGGAGGCTTTGTAAATATTTCTAAAGTAGATCCTTGATCGGAGAAAGCGGAGCTTTCGCGTTTAATGGCTCCCAGATCTCAACAACATTATACACGGCGATGGGACCCAGAGCGAGATGCTCGTAAATTTGCCGTTCGCATTACATTGACACCAACAACCTTTAGATAAAACAGTGGCTAGATCAAGATAGAACTGCACCATTCCGCGTAAAAAGCAAATATTCTGCCCTTAGACCACTGCTACCCTCTGTCGAGAGGGGAAGTGCAGGCGTTTCCCAAGATGTTATCTTTCAAGCCAGTAGTGACAGCGCGGAGTCTCGGTCGCAACAGCAACAGGACCAGGAAGTAAATGACTAAATCACGTATGGTACAGAGCAGTAAACCTACACAGCACAATGCAATTCCCAGAATAACTTCCTGGTCTTAAGAATACTGAACGAAAACGACGTTTGAAAGTAGTTTTGATGCACTTATTTTCGCAGATTGTTTAGATTTTCTCCCGAAAAGACACAGAAGATACACATCATGATGTACATTGTTCTCATTCACAACTAAATTATTTTAACGGGTGGCTTACAAGTACCCCCCCCCCCCACACACACAAAAAAAAAACAAAAAAAGAAGAAAAGAATACTATGATATTGTGCAGGCGGTTGCATTAGCTCAGAGAAGGGTGAGCGGTTTGGGCTGACATGAAGGTCGACGCTTGCGTGTTTCATTGCAACTACATGTACACTTATTGAGCTGCAACTTTGTAACTACAGACCTTTTCCAAGATTTGTCTGTGTACCTTAAATCTTTGATGTTGGGCGATAAAAAAACAACAAGACAATAAAAACACCATCATTACCCTTTTCGTCTGGTTTATTATGGGAGTTCAAAATATCTTGGTCACTGTTGTTGCAAGTGAACTTAGGTGTTTTAGGTTGAGTTTAGCCCCTCGCGAACAGTGATGATTCTTCCAGAAATACCGATATGCATACTTTTATGAAGCTGGTGGAACATTTTCTAGGGAATAGAGCTCATGATAGAATCCACCTAGCGATAATTAGTTCTGCATTGGTATCTACACCGACAGCCACAACAATAGCAGTTTCGTAAGGGCGCCAATGCAGGCATTTTACTCGATAAGCGATCTTCGGTGTCGGTTGTTTGTGAAGAAGCGACCGTCCTGAGACCAGCCATGTTAAGTGTCCGTCAGTGTTCCGCACTAATTCTCCCCAGCATGTGATCTATTTTACTTCCCAATGATTACTGGACAACTGATACATTGCCTCTATGGCAGGATACACAATGTCGTCAAATTGTTTTTCGAGCATACGCCCCATGATACTTCAAACTCGTAAACACAATAATAAACAATTGTCAACCGCCTAGTAAAACTTTTTCCCAGAAAAAAAAACAAAGTTTTTTGGAAAATCACATTTAGCTGTAATGCTCTCCGTTTCATCCCATCGACTAAATTTTTCTTTTAAACTGATAATCAAGATCTGAATCCCAAGATAAACTTTTCGCCCAGTCAAGCCTAAGTTTTATGATATCTTTTCTCTCTTTTCAGGATGTCTCACTCACTGTTGCTAAATTGAATCAAATGTACGTGTCCGACCAAGGCAACATTTTCTATGGGATAAAAGGCTTATCTAAATAAGTCTTAACTTATCTTGTTAGCTGATTGTAAAATTAGCCAAAACCCGACCCTCTCTCTGTGTATAGTACAAAAACAATATCATGATGGCGTATTGCGCATAAAAACCAATTCAAAAGACTCATCTGGCGTACTCCTATTTTTCTAATAATAATTTTTGCACGGATAAGTTAACTGCGTAATTATTGTCTTTACCTTATTATATATTTGTGAACTGGTGAAATTATTATCGTCTTCTCCGCCATATCTGATCAAGGTACAAACTTCAAATTTAGATACATTGGAATTTTCTGAATGCCTTAGGCGGGTTCATTTATTTTTCACGATGACGCATAAAGTATTAATTAGATTTTAGAAATTGAAATTGGTTCGTCAATCAAGCAGCCATTGCTGTTTTTTTTTATCTCAGCTAATCGTAAGTGAAAGCGGGCTAGGTTCAAATAGGTTCGGGGCTCTCTTTCAATAGTTGAGACTTCTTGCCGTAATTATTATTGTTTTCTTATACCCATTTTATGTCAACACTACCACTTATAGATCTATAATTATAATTTTTTTTTCTTTCCGTTCAACATGTCCACGTGCAGGCTCTTCTCGGGTTATAATACTGAATTCCAGATATATCGAATGGAGATCTTTCGGGGTTTAAAAACATTCGAGCGCAGTTTAAATCTATCTGGATCTACCTCTACTATCATCGAAAAGGGGGTAGACATGGATCTCAAAAATAAATCAAATAACTAGATCTAGACTTCTACTACTCATAGATCTACACATGATTTTTTTTCTTCTTTCCAATCAACATGTTTACGTGCGGGGCTCTGCTCGGGTTATAATAAATGAATTCTAGATCTATCTTTCGGGGTTTAAAAACATTCAAACCCAATTTAAATTCTATGTGGACCTACGTCGACTATCATCGATAAAGGGGGTAAAATGGATCTAAAAGAAATGTTGTTTACAAATATATCCTGTAAATATCCTAGCGTGAGTTATCAAGACTATTGATATGCCCTTTTATTTTAAAAAGAAAATTAAACTAAAAATGTATAAAAAAAAAAAAATCAACAACAAAAAAACAACAGACGCAGCAATTACTGCTTCCTCCCCTTCCTTGAACAAAAAAACAAACAAAACAAAAACAAACAACAAATCGAAAGTGCTATAAACATTGATTCTTTTTATTTTCTAAGTGCGTGCGCAAATTTTAATGCGCACAGTGCACCGTTTTCTTAGAGCGCTTGGTTAATAATTAATTTTGATTATAAATTATTGAGCCTCCTTAAATTTGATGCAACCTCTTCAAGCAAACATATTTATTAAGTTCCTATAGTTATAGATCCTGAAGATGCCCAATTTTAAGTTCAGCACATTTTAAATTTAGTTGTAATACTTTATTTGTGTCCATCCTACAGTCCCCACGAGTTTCGTGGGTTCCCAGCTAGTCTCTCTATGTGTTCGTCTCCAACTGAGACATGCGATCAAATCGAAACCGCTCCACCCTAAAATCCCAAATTTTACAGTAAAATTACAAATGAGCCAGAGAAAATTTTAGAGTCATAAAACTAATAACACCAACGCCTAATCAATTTTTAATTAACCAATCCTATCAACCAGCATTACCAATCCATCTTAATTTCACCGCGACTACCGCTCGGAAATCTATTGAATAGATGAGGTGTGTTCAACAGTAAAATGTAGAAAATGTTCACACGTGGACGCCTTGGTTGTAACGTAAATGGAAAATTTTATCGAATTAGAACGTTTTAAATTCTGTATTTTTGGTTTTTAATTGTGTGTGTGTGTTTTTATAGACTTTTCCGACTTAGTTAACCATTAGAATGGCAAGGATATAACTTACTAGCTCTAGGCCTATCTGGATGTAGATCTAGATCTAAATAGACATAATAATTATTTTGTTCTTATTCTTTTTGGGAATTTAATGCTCATTTTCGTGCCCGATCCCGAATGACTCTCAATGTAGTCATGCTCATTAATTACGATTGTACATCATGATTTTTCCGTTCAAAGAACGGGGTCTCAACTTCGCGTTTGGATTACTTTTCGTTGGTGATGTGTAGATTCTAGATCTATAGTTTGACTTGATTTACTTGACTTATGCCTCTGGGTCCCCGGAGGAAAATAGGGCCAAAGCAACGCCTCTCCATCTGACTCGGTTTTGGGCATCCCTCTTCAGTTCAGTCCTGCCAGCACTCCTAATCTCCGCCTTCATACTTCTTCGCCATGTCTGTTTAGGTCGTCCAACTTTCCGCTTGCCCTGTGGGTTCCATTCCAGACTCTGCCTCGTGATGTCTGTTGGGGGCTTTCTTAGAGTATGGCCGATCAAACCCCACTTCCTTTTCTTAATTTGGATGTCAATTGGTGTTTGTTCTGTGCGTCTCCACAGCTCCTCGTTGGATATGGTCTGGGGCCATCTGACTTTAAATATGTATTTAAGGCATCTGTTGATGAAGGTCTGGAGCTTTGTTGTGTTTGTCTTGGTGGTTCCCCATGTTTCTGACCCATAGAGTAGAACAGACTTTATATTTGTATTGAAAATTCTTAGCTTGTTACGAATGGAGAAGGCTGAAGAGTTTCAAATCGGTCCGAGGCTGTTAACTGCAAATCTTGCCTTGTTTGTGCGGCTCTATATGTCTTCTTCGGTGCCCCCGTGCTTGTCAACTACGCTGCCCAGATAGGTGAACTTGTCCACTTCCTTTATGTTCTTTCCTTCTATGTGGAGAGGGTTTGCTTGTTTCTCATTGATCCTCATGGTCTCTGTTTTTTGGATGTTGATCTGTAAGCCAGTCTTTGCTGCTTCCCCTACCAACCTGGACAGTTTGGCCTGTGCATCCTGGTATCTATGTGAGAGGAGACAGATGTCATCTGCAAACTCCAAATCCTCCAACTGTCTTACGAAGGTCCACTGTATACCCGTTTTCGTACCTGTTGTAGAGGCTCACATCACCTAGTCTATGACTATCAAGAAAATTGTTGGGGATAGTAGGCAGCCCTGTCGTACTCCAGTTTCTACTTTGAAGGGGTCTGTAAGTTTTCCATCATGAATGACCTGACAGGTAGAGTTTTCGTATAGCCTCCGTATGATGTTGATGAATTTGTGTGGGATTCCATAATACTGCATAAGTTTCCAGATCACCTCCCTGTCCACGCTGTCAAACGCCTTCTGAAAATCAACAAAGGTCATGTAGAGTGAGGTCTGCCACTCCAAGGATTGCTCAATTATGATCCTCAAGGAAGCTATTTGGTCTGTGCAGGATTTCCTTTGTCTAAAGCCGGCCTGTTCATCTCTCAGTTTTTGGTCCAACGTTGTCCTCAATCTTTCCAGTATGATTCTAGACAGGATCTTGCCTGGTATTGACAGCAGGGTAATGCCTCTCCAATTTCCACAGGATGATAGGTCTCCTTTCTTAGGTAGTTTTACAAGGTATCCCTTCTTCCATTCCATTGGCATCTCTTCATTTTCCCAGACCTTCTGCAAAAAGGGATGTAGCATGTCAGTGGATGTGTTGATGTCATCTTTCAGAGCTTCAGGGGGGATTCCGTCAGGGCCTGCTGCTTTTCCAGATTTCATGGTCTTTATAGCTTTCCGAATCTCTGCTTTTGTTGGGGGGTTCATGTTCACCTCCAAGGTTTCACCTGCGTCTGGTATTTCCGGAGGCTCAGGGGGTGGTGGTCTATTCAGAATCTCCTTGAAGTGCTCCGCCCATCGCTCATCGCCCATCGCTCCCTCTGTTTAGCTTCGCAAGTTATAGCTTTTCCGTCTTTGTCTTTTACCGGGCAGGATGTGTTTTGTATTGATCTCACACTTTCAATTTCAAAATGATAAAAGTCAGTGCTTTTACCTATTTTAAATTTTTGAAAATTTCCCAAAATAGCACGCACATAAGTAATCGACCAAAAAAATCATGCAATGTGAAAAGATAAATTGTTGATGAATAATGAAATGAGGGTCATGCAAATGTTAAAAAACACACATGGGTTACGTATGAATTCTCAAAAGGGTGAAAGGGTTAGAGAATTAGGAAAATAATAACACCTCAAAGACAAAGAAATAGAAAGCTCAGGCTATTTTTAGAAGGTAAAAAATGAAAAAAAAAATGAATTTCATAAGTCATAAGTAAGGAGGCTTGAAAAATACCTTAAAAACATTGCCATAACTTTGAGGTAGGTGGTTGTGCACTGTTAGTCTTAAGGGAAATCTCTGATACTCTACAATATAGAATTGTTTTGTAAGTGCTACCATTGAAGTGCAGCAGTGTCACTCAACTAACAGGTACCTGACTCTCATTGGAACCTACACTTCATAAAAACGTAGTTAATAGCTGGATTTTTATTTTTATTTTTATGTTTATGAATAACCGCACTATATAATTGGTATGGCTGGTACATATCTACAGAGAGAGAGCTGAACTGCAAATCTCTATCTCCATAGTTTTAAGATGATTAAAAAAAAAATAATTATTTACATTCCTATGTTATTAGTAGAAATCTACTATTGTTTTTTCTTCGGTTGGTTGATATTTCAACTTCACCATGAGATAGATACTGATCTAACATTAAGAACCCTATTGAAAGGCTAATGTCAAAATGGTGCTTTCCTGAGATTATATCATCCTGTAGGCTAATTTGCGGGTCTAGAGGAATTATATTGTAAGTGCCTTCTTTAAATCCTTGCAGTTACAATATTATGCCTCTCTAACCCATTAATAACTTCAATAATTAGCTTTATGAGATTATTGTTTTCTTCCAACGTTTCTCTGATATACCTTGATTTTTCCTCATGCTTCATCTTTTTATGTCAGGTTTCTCTGAATGCATGGGTGATGCAGCATCAGAGACATCAATCAGAGAGATCACCCTGCTGACGCTCACCAAAGATGCTAGTATTGGCGCCGCGGCACTAGGAGCTCAGGCGGCAAATAGGTCAATTCCAATGGACTATGCCAGCAATTTCAATGTCTTCTTTACTGCAAAGTTTTAATTTTGAACTGAAAATTTTTTTTTTTTTTTTAATTTAAATTTTTTTTTCAAATCTTTGAGAACAAAATTTGTTTTTTTTTTGGGCAATTTTTGGTAAACTTCCCCCCCCCCCCCCTCTCCACATTAACTTAAATATTTATTTAAACATGTACATTTGATTTATAAGAAAAAGGATATACCAGGTGAATTTTATAAATTGCTCCATATGACTCAATGAATATTATTATATGCTTAAGTGCTCCATATGACTTAATGAATATTATAATATGCTATTTGTCTCAGGGGAACAGATCTTGCAATATTTCTGAACTTTTCAGCTGTGACTGAACCAAGATTGGAAAAAAACCCCCCAAAAACTCTCCTCATCCTCAATTGTTCTAGACACTTTTTTAGTCATTAAATGGTTGTCAGAACAACGAAGAGTGCGTGTCATAGTGACCTGAGTTGCTAAGTACAAAGAGGAAGTAGGTTTATCGCCTGACTATGGCATAGGCACATTGTAAGTCAAGTGTCTAAATCAACCTTGAGTTTAGTACCATGACCTGTCCATCGCCAGCTGTTTTAGATTTATGTGCCAACAGAAATTGCCATACTGTTTCATTTACATGATAAATGATGATAAATTATATTATTATTATTGTCTCGATTGACTTGAGTTTCCAAGAAAAAGTTCTTATGTTTTGTATCTTGAGCTTGTGTTCTTATGTCTGTGTTGAAGTCAAACTAGTCTTTTTTCAAACTATGCAATATTATTTTATTATAATTGATATAGCAACAATATTTTTCTTGTTGGGTCTCTTTTATTCTTTTCCAAACTCCCAGGTAATTTCCTCTGGTATTTCAACAATTCTTTTGGTGGTGTTAGACATACTAAGCCTTTGCTTGATATGCATCAATGGTTTTATCTTAAAATTTGCTGCTTAGTTTACTGATTGTAGTGCTAAATGTACATGGTTCCATACAGGACCAAATGTCTATGTCTAGCTGTAAAAAAAGATGGAAAACAACATTCCATATGACCAAATTGTACAAGATTTCATGTGATGTTAGCTGATTTAAACTTGAAAATCATTTTAATTTCACCTCTCATTTAATGTACAACACATATATGCAAAGTATGTCATACCATTTTATAGAAGCCATCTATTTATATTGTATATGTTCATGATTATTATTGGCTAATTTATTTAACCAAAACAAAACACAACAAATAGTACGTTGTTCTACTCATGCTTTTTGGATTATGGTGAATAAAATGTTTATATTCATAAATTCTGTAACCTGACATGTTTGTTATTCAAAACTCATGTAACTTCTGACTTTCCTTCCTACTCCCTCTTCCCCCCCTTTTTTTTTACCCATGTACCCAAGTACCACGAAATAATCCTAATTCCTATGCGGAGCCCTATTGCAACATACACAAATATTACAACTTTCCGTTTCATACGCTCGTAATTATTTAATGGAAAGTCAAAGGCCAACAAAAAATGCAGGATAGGAAATTTTATTAAAGTT
>RQTK01001179.1:26118-64020 GCA_003991915.1 Elysia chlorotica | reverse complement strand
TAACAATAATAATAATAATAATAATAATAATAATAATAATAATAATAATAATAATAATAATAATAATAGTAATAATTTATCATCTGATAAAGACAAAGTAGTACATACAAATTACAATGCACCACAAACTCTACTGCAAAAAACAACAACACGCAATTCATTGTCAATGAAGTCGTACTCATAAGCTACACTTTGTCTGGCCCTAATACTATGGTGAAAAAACAAGAAGAATAGACTAATGACGCACATAATTATGTTCACTAGCGTTCCCTAGATTGATGGTTTTTTTTTGGCTTATGCAGTCCTAAAAAAAAAGAAGTTTAAAAAATTAGCAACACATAACAGTTGATACTAGGGTTATTAATGTATCAGAATCGAATGCTGTCAAAATAGCTTTTAAAAGCTTTAAATCTAAATAAGTAGTTATTAATTCAGGTAAGTTATTGCTTTGTCTCTTAATGCACATAATTATTGTGTGTGAGCTGGGTCAATTACATTGAGCAACTGCTCGAGTCTCCGTCTCCTTCAAAGTAGTAAATACACATTACAATGCACCACAAAAAAGCAACAAGCAATTTGTTGTCAATGTAGTCCTGATCATAAGCTACACCCTAATACTATAGTAAAAAAAACAAAAACAAGCGACTAATGCAGTACATGTGTTCACCAGCGTCAAAATGCTAGATTGATATTGGTATTTTTTTGGGGGTTTTTTTTTTGCAGTCCTAAAAAAGGTGTTGAGTAGCAACATATAATAGTTGATACTAGGGTTATTAATGTATTAGAATAGTATGCCAGCAGAATAGCTTTTAGAAGCTCTAAATCTAAAAAAAAATATTTATTGATTCAGCCAATCTATTGCTTTGTCTCTTAATACACATAATGTGTTTGAGCTGGGTCAATTATATTGAACAATTGCTCGATACTCCGTCTCTCTCTCTCTCTCTCTCTCTCTCTCTCTCTCTCTCTCTCTCTCTCTCTCTCTCTCTCTCTTTTTTTTCTATCTCCTGACCACACGTCTAAGCTAAATAATAGTTTGATCTGATAATGAACTTTGTTCCGTAAAAAATAAATAAATAAATAAATCCAAAGCCAAGTGACTTACGAACAATGAGAATGCTAGAAAAAAAACAACTATTGATACAATATTTTTCACGTCATATTACTATAGATAATAACCTGAGGAAATGCTAGTCATTGTGAGATTCGGATCCCTGACTTATACGTTATAGATACGCTGAACTTTTGATGTTCATCGTCTTGACATCTCGGCAGAACATGGCTGATATTGACACATGTACGTGTATTTGACAATTTCAAACAATTTTCAAAGCAATAAATCACCTACCAGAGAGGCTTGGTAAAACTAAATTGGATAATGATAACTGTCCCAGGTTTCTCATAGTTCTTGATAAGGACTGTAACTCTTCGCAACCAATAATGTTAAACTTTAACCATGGGTTGGATGACATGCCTCTCTGATCGCATTTTCTCCCCTTGTTTAACGCCTTTCATTCCCAGGGTCCCACAGAGGACGGGTTACAAGGCTAACGTCTGACACTTTATCGTGATGTCACATAGAGACATAATCGCATTAGTGTGGTTTCACTCAAACGACTATATTTTGGTTTATATCATCGATCCACAAGTAAGGAAAAAGGCGGTTTGAGTGTGTGCGTGTTTGGAGTGGGGGAGGGGGGGGGGGTCGAACCCAGGACCTGATTAACAACCACAGTCACGCCTAGCTCTAAGTCATAATCAGGCTTAGAGATTCTCTACGAGAGTACTTCTATTTTATTTCCTCCTTTGTAGAGTAGGGAAATGAGCTCACATAACTACAGGATTGTTCGTACAAAGTCAAGGTGGCTTATAACTCGCCGTAAGCCTTCGTATTCGAATATCTTAAGACAAATCGTAAGCTAAATATTGCGTTGACTTACAACCCCTAGGCTCGCATGTGTAACATAGTTATATTAAAAAAACACACAACAAAAACAATTAAAAAAAAACCAAAACACAAACAAAAAAAGATGAAAAACAACAACAACCCCCCTCCCCAAAAAAAAATACAGCAACAAAAACAACAACAAATAACCAACAATACGGTACGGATTTGCTTCAACATTTACTGCTAACGGACTGTTTGATCAAAGTGAACATTGCAAGGAGAAATGATTGAATGTAAATAATATATATTTTTACAATTTTGTCAGATCAAATAAAATTAATATAATTCAGTGCGAGATATTAAACCTCACAAACCATAACATAAGCATTGACATATTTTGAGAAAGTTTTTCGATTTCCCGATAGTGTTTCCAGTCCAACCCGAGCGTCGCGTCATCGGAGATGAGCGTAGGTCTGCACCCTACGCCAATTTGTTAATTTATATAACCCACGCTGATGCATTTTCCGTTTTTAATCTTACTCTGATAGCTGTTGAACACAAAGTTAATTGATTTTTTTATGGATCACTCATTGCAGCATCAAAACTCGAATTTCTTAAATGCGAATCATTTTGGCGTACCGGTATCTAAAAGTAAAAGCCAAAAGTCAACTGTAATGCCAATTGTTTTTATCAATTTATTATACAAGTTAGAGGTAAGGATCAAGATCAAAGAACACGGGAACAGTGGAGGAGGTGTGAATACCACATAGAAGAAACACATGTATCTCATAATTGACGGTCTAAGCTTAAGATCTAGGATTTTGTTTGTTGGGTCGGCCGGAATCACGCGGGGTACCACCGTTTCTTAGGGTTCCCATTGGCGGAAGTTTCTGTCGCTGCAGCATTTGTTGCGCATGCTCCCGTTTGACTTTCGTTAACCTCTCTCTCATGGCGGCCAAATCCATGTCGGGTGTCTCAGGTTTGAACTGCTGCTTCATCACTATAGACTAAAAATAAGTGAAATAAACGGAATGCATTATGGAACATATTCAATACTACTCTAAAATTGGCAACGCCAATAATTTGCTATGTAAAATCTCAAATTTGTTTCCATCCTTTGAAACACACAATAAATTAATGATTAGACAATTTATTTATTATAAATACCTTCAAGTTAAAGCAGTGCCTAAAAGACTTTACGCATTACGGAAATGTTCAGGAATCATTTATGTATTTTGTGTATGTAAATCTATATTAATAAATTTCTCTTAGCTTATACAGTCGTGTGTGTGTGTGTAAATAAAGCTACGTCAATCATGATATACATATATAGCTTTTGAGAGGAACAGTTGAACATTCGTAGATAGAATGGTGTAAAATTAATACGGAAATAGTTATTGCTAACATTATCTAAAGTGTTGAACTCTTTATACAGAGACAAGATGAAACTGCAAAAAAAAAAAACAAAAAAAAAAAAAACAAAAAAAAAAAAAAAAAAAAAACCCACCCCCAAAAAAACAACAAAAACAAACAAACAAAAAAGAAAAAAAAAAGAAAAAAAAACACCCCAAAAAAAACTACTAACATAAAATTTTAATATCTTATGAAGAGGTACAATTGAATCGACTAAGTATAGCCTACTGTTTGACATAGGGTGTAAGTTACATAATACATTTCTATAGATGCAGCTCACTAAATCTCTCAATTATTTTGGGCGAAATCTTACCTTGAGTACTTCCGTGTGACGTCGTACCACTTGCAAGCTCTGTCTGCGACGTTCTCTCATGGCATCTATTTCCATGGCAACTGGTCGCGTCGGGTACATAAAGCGTCCCTTGTGATCAAAGTAAGAGCGACGGTCTCCAGGGTTGACGACGCGTCGCATTATTGCCTCATTGCGCGTGCGCGGTTGGTTTTCCGGAAGAAGACGTATGCAATGAGGCTCGGCTGCGCATCGTCGCCAGAAGCGGATGTCTCTGTCTAAAAAAAACAGATCAAGTCATCATCATCATCATCATCATCATCATCATCATCATCATCATCATCATCATCATCATCATCATCATCATCATCATCATCATCATCATCGACGTCATCATCATCATCATCATCATCATCATCATCATCATCATCATTATCATTGACGTCATCATCATCATCATCATCATCATCATCATCATCATCATCATCATCATCATCATCATCATCATCATCATCATCATCATCATCATCATCATCATCATCATCATCATCATCATCATCATCATCATCATCATCATCATCATCAACAACAACAACATTCATTGTTAATTAACTTTAGGCGTATCTAGATATCTAGGTCTTAGATAGCTCTAGATCTAGATCTAATCAGCATTTGTTTAGATGAAACCCACCATTTTGTTGTGTTGGATTCAGGTGTTTTGAAGATTCACATGGTTTACTACCAGTCATTTGGTATGATTTAGTATTAACAAGAAAGAGAGTTGTTCTTGTTTCCTGTGAAATAGACTAGAAATATAAATTAATAGAGTCACAAATGCGACAGAATGATCTAGATCTAGTAATAGCTAAAAGAACCGCACCACTTCACATTCATGACTTTTTATATTGCGTTCTGTTATTTTTGTTTGTTTGCACCAAAAAAAAAAAAAAAAAAATACAAAAAAAACAAAAACAAAAAAAGCAACACAGATTCTCCGTTTTCTCCTCTGCACTTCTGAGATATGATACAATATCTTGCAGCTAACATTTTATGACTAACTGTAATTATAATTATTTAAAAAAAATGACCGAAATAAATAAACACTTGCAGTAAGAGTACTAGGACTAGAGCTTGAGTTCCGAAAGTAACAGGCAAACTGAACGAAATTGATAAAAACATGCAGTAAGAGTAAAAATGAGCTATACATCTTCCTTTTTCATGTTGCTCAAGACTATTTCAAAACTCAATTAAATTTTTTTAAAACTTTTATAAATACCCATCAATGATTCGCACAGAGGTTGGACAGTTTATATTGATTTTTTTGGGAGGCCGGGAAGAGAAATACTATTAATTTTTAAATATCTTCTGATATATTATGCTGACAGCATTACTTAATATAAACAAATGACTTTTATACATGGTCTGCAAAAATCTTTTGACTTCGTTCAATTCGATGATTTCGGAAGCATTGCTCATGACTCAATATCTAGATCTAGGCATCCGAAGAAAAATTGGAAGCCTTGTTCACTTAACAAGATAGTCGGTTGATTGGTAAGTTTTTATGTACAGACAATTAAAAAAATTATCTGCCTCACTTGTACGGATTGGGCTAAAATAATTATGTGTTTCCACATCCTACTTCTCCTATTTTTGTTTACCATTATAAAGAAGGTGATAATAATTTAGTTGGAATGTAATTAAAACAACTTTTTTTTTATCTCTCCCTATCCTTTTTTCCCCTGTTTCTCTTCCTGTTTACTACTTTCTGTTCTCTCTCTGTCTCTGTCTGTCTGTCTGTCTGCCTGTCTGTCTCTGTCTGTCTGTCTGTCTGACTGTCTGTCTGTCTGTCTGTCTGTCTGTCTCTCTGTCTCTCTGTCTCTCTGTCTCTCTGTCTCTCTGTCTCTCTCTCCCACACACACACACACACACACGCACAATCTATCTCTCTCCAGATGAGATATACATTTTGAGGAGACCGAATGACAGAATAGTACCTTTGACGACTTGAGTGCTTAGATTAGCGATAATTGTGCGGGAAGGAGGGCGATTATATTGTGTCAGTTTCCAACTCTACACATGTACGCTTTGAAGACTTTTTTTATACTGCCTTCATTCTTAATAACATTACAAATCTTAGCATTGAATTTATCAAAATTGATCCTAACCTCATTATTATCGCCATCATCAAATCTTTCTTATCGTCACCATGACATCGTTTGTTTAACAAACTTAATCATTGTCTTGATCATCATCAAAATCATCAAGTTCGATTCCTTATACAAAATCTTTTTAAGTTTAATAGTTCAAACGCACATATGATGCCATAGAAGTGAATTAAATGGTCTCTAGCTCAATAATACAAAATAGTTTAAAAAAAATTTCGCCTCTTTCACCCGAGATTAAGAAGCTCGACCTCCCCCTCCTCCTCACAGTTACATAACACTCGTTAGATATCGTTATTAGCGTCTAAAACCTTTTAGAACTCTTGTTATTTCTAATTGGATCAAAAAATGTTTGAATGCATTTCTTTCCAGAAAAAAACCAACATAATATATTTATACATGTTAATGAGTACAAATTGGAATAAAAATGAAACCAATAGCTTCCAAAAGCAACAACAAAAAACAAAGAAAACCAATAAAATACAATTACAAGACAAGTCGATATTCACTAAACAGGGGAAAAAATCTGCATATATCTCAGTATATCCGATTTCTCTGTTTACGGCCCTTGGATAGGGCCATAATTCTAATTCCCTAACACTTTTAGTACCGTTAATAATAAACAGATTTAGATTTCTTAATTTGAATCGATATTACAATAATGAAAAAAAAAATTATATTGCTGATAATTACAAAAACAAAAACAACAGGAACAGATGTGCAAAACAAATTCTACGGATCCTTGGAGGATTTAGAGAAAACTCTAGCCTTTGTTGCCATGGCAGTGATTAATGTGTCACAGCATCGGAGAAGAATGAGTTGAGTTGAGTTGGTTTAACGTCCAACATCAGCACTATATAGGCTATATTTTGGACGGGCCCCAAGACGGACGTCTGACATTTTATGTGCTGCCACGGATTCGAAATCGGACCGTTTGCGTCGGAAGCCGATGTTCTACTCCAGGGCCAATAATAATAATAATAATAATAATAATAATAATAATAATAATAATAACAATAATAATAATAATAAGTGTTATTACTATTATTATTATTAAAACAAAATAATAATGATGAGGATGATGATGATGATGATGATGATGATGATGATGGCAAGAAGAAATAATTTGAAAATGGTTATCGAATATTTTAATTTATCCCTTACTTTTGAGCGTCAAAGCTTTTGTTTTCCTATTGTTTGAAGAACTATCTTTGTAGGAGATTTTTACTTTGCTTTTGAAACCAAACAAGAAGGAATAGCTGAGACGCGGGTGGCAATCTTTGCACTTAGGGCGCTATCCCAGATAGCCGGACGAGGGGGAATGAGGTTTGAGTTTAAGTTTGTTGCTCAGCGTCCAATGTCAGCCTATATAGGCTGTATTGTGGACGAGTCGCAAGACTAACGTGTGATATATTTACATACTGCCACGCAGAGACAGTACGGGGATACCATGACTCCTGTCTCAGTCGCTCTCATCAGATCGGAGGACCAGGTGCCTGAATGAAAGATCACTCAACTTCTTATTGTCAAATCCCGGGTTCCATCCCCGATTTTTTTTACCTTACCGGTTGAATTAGTGTCACTATAATTTGACCAGCTGAGACAGGAGTCATGGTATCCCCGTCCTGTCTCATCTGAGGCAACACATAAAATTGTCAGTCGTCAGTCTTGGAGCCCATACACAATATAGCCTACATAGTGCTGATGCTGGACGTTAAACCAACTCAACTACAGCCACTACAACTCTCTGCATGGCAAGACGTTCAATCGCTAGACGTTTCTCGCGTGACTTGTCCGCGATATATTCTATTTTTTACATTGAACGTCAAGAAACCAACAAAACGAAACAAAACCGTGACAGACAACATAATTTCAGCTAAACCTATCATGTTACTAGCCACACAACGGTTATTTCTAATTATATATTTTAAAACAAAATGCTATTTCTTAAAAAAAAAGGGAACATAAATTGAAATATTTACCCATAACCGAAACCTCTTAGTTTCTGTCTCCATGTGCATATTCCATACTTAACTGTCTGTGTAGGTAAATTAGGAGTCAATCTGTGTGTATAAGTCTATCTGTTTTTGTTTCTGTCAATTATGTATATCAGTGTATCTGTCTCTGTGCCTATCTGTCTATTTCTTTAGTTCTTTTTATCTATATGTCTGCTGTCTGCTTCCTGTCTGTCTGTCTCTCTCACTCACTCTCTCTTTTAGTTCTTTTTATCTATATGTCTGCTGTCTGTCTTCCTCTCTCTCTCTCACTCACTCTCTCTGTCTCTCTCTCTCTCCCTCTGTCTCTCTCTCTGTCTCTGTCTCTGTCTCTGTCTCGCTATCTGTCTTGGTGGACTTGTACATCTACTTCCACGTTGTAACGAGTACCCGTAGTGACAGAGAGGAGTCTAGGCTCTCCGCTATGCCTCGTGTGTGACAGCACATAAAACTGTCAGACGTCAGTCTTGGGGCCCGTACACAATTTAGCCTATACAGGGCGGACGTTGTGCGTTAAGCAAACAATGCGATTCAACCTTTAGCGACGGGAGCTTCACCATGTCCTGCCTTGTTGGCGCTGCATAGGACAAAATGGACCAACAGATCTGATTGCTAGATACGCCTTCGTGCATGTGTGCAAATATCACTACTGCCCTCTGGCACGAAAAAAACGGGAAAAGCTAGTGGGGCTACTCAGCTCTCGATGACCAGTGATAACCTAACGGCATTATCTTACCACCAGCTTGGCCACACACGACCAATAACGGTGAGAAAATAGGGATGAAATATTTCCCAACCAACGCTCAGAATCTTATACGTTAATCTGATTCATCTATTTTTATGCCCTTAAATTAAATCAAGTGAATTTCTTTCATTTGCCTTGAGTCTTATGTTAATTATTTTGTTTTAGCTCTCACGCCTTTGAGTTAAATCAAAATGAATTTCTTTGAATAAAGCATATTTTTTGTCCCATTAATTCTCAAAAGGACCTGGGATATTTAACAAGTTGTAAGCAACAAAGGGATCTATAAAACGGTATTCTTTTTGTGAATAGACAATTTATTTAACACTAATTTATAGAAAATGTACCGTGAAAAAAACACACGCTTTTCTGCATTAAAGAATTGTGCCAGAGGTGCAACGTCTGAGAATTGAACCCGTCTATAATGTAGAAGATAACATAGTAGGAATGGGTCAACTAAACTGTTTAAGACAAGTGGTGTGGTGGTCGCGAAAACTTTGAGAACGTTCAGAATGACGAGGATGATCTTGATTACGTGAAGATGTTGTTGTTGATGAACTGATGATGTTGATGATGATGATGATGATGATGATGATGATGATGATGATGATGATGATGATGATGATGATGATGATGATGATGATGATGATGATGATGATGATGATGATGATGATGATGATGATGATGATGATGATGATGATGATGATGATGATGATGATGATGATGATGATGATGATGATGATGATGATGATGATGATGATGATGATGATGATAATGATGATGATGATGATGATAGTAATGTGAAGACGATGTTGATGAGAATGGTGGTGCTGATTAATGATGATGTTAATTATGATGATCATGAGGAGGAGGAGGGGGAGGAGGCTTATGACAATAATTATTGATGTTTGATGCTCATGGGATGATTTCTTATGATAACGGAATTTATTCTTCTTCAATTTGAGTTGCAAGTAATAAAACAATTTTTTCGACGATTATAAGTGACAGGAGAAATGGAATGTTACATGTAGGATTTATTTCTCATTCTGTGATGCTCTGCAATACGGTTTTGCTTTCTAAAAAGGCAGGTAGACTACAAAAAATTACCAGAAAATATAAATCAAAAGATTCCAGAATAAAGCAACAGAAAAGATATGATATCGAACCTGTTGACATTTATAATTTAAAAGTAATTCATAAACCTGTTATAAGAAAACGTTGTGTACTCAAGTGAAGTACATGTATTTTTGAGAGAGTCTAATAATCATTATAAAAATCAATCATTTACCCCCCCCCCTTACTCTTTTTCACCTCAGGAGATGCAGCGAAACGTATCAAAAGGGGGGTTTCTGTGGGCGGAGAAATACTTAATGGGATAATGACGATATTTAGAGGGCATTTATTGCAAGAGCAAAATAAATGTAGAATCATAAATAACCGTCTCCTCCAAGACACAGCGTATTCGCTGGAGTTCATTCCTCTTATAATAAACTTAGTGGGCTTAATGGCTGCCAGTACTTACGCATGCGCCTGGCTGATGGAGTCTAACTCAACTTCCTGTTTCAAGTATGATGGGATTTGCGCGTTAGAGGTCGTGCGCAGCTGCCCGTGGTAATGCTGTCTCTGTGTCGGGCCTTGTGCCATTTTTCATTTCTTGTGGCGGGAGCACTCGAAAGTAATCGGGTGGAATGGCTCTTCCACTTGAGGCAATTACAAAGAATTCTCGACTTCATCCTTTACTCTTTCTCAGCTTATAGCTTTTCTTCAACAAAACTCTCTTCAGGTAAAAGAGGCGAGTTAAGATTATGAAAAAAAAAAAATTTGCGGATAAAACCTATAATGCCACATTTTCCAAAGTTTGTTTTGATATATGCATTATCTAAATATATTTCTTAGAAAAGTAGTCATGGACGATACATGTTTACATTTGGGACTAACGAGACACACTATTAATTCTATCTGCGGCAGAGTTTCTTCGGCTTCGCATTGAATGTGTGTGTGTGTGTGTTTTCAGTTTGCGCCATCTTCATGTTGAAACTGTGAGTCTTCGTTTCTGTTGTCCACATTTCAATTTTGAGATCGATTAAAGATTTTAAAGAGTAAAAAAAGTTAGTGCAGGAATGATCCCCCCCCCCGAAAACAAGCACAAAAAACAAACAACAGCATTAAACAAACATACAAACAAATAAACAAACAAATAAACAAAAAAACAAACCAAAGAAACCAACAAAAAACAAACGAAACAAAAACAACAACCAGCAAACAAACAAAAAAAAACAACAACAACAACAACAACAACAACAACAACAACAACAACAACAACAACAACAACAACAACAACAACAAAACAACAGCAAAACAAAACAAAAACAATAACAACAACAACAACAACAAACAACAACAACAAGAAAAACAATTAAATAATAACAACAACAAAAACAATAGCAACAACAATTAGAACATTATATCACCACCTTAACAACAAGCAGTTAAAAGTGAAACATGAAGACCATTTTATAGCAATTTATAAGATAACTGAGCATCCAAATGGGATGCAATTTTTATTCAGAGGCGTAGGAAGTTACTGATAAAGGTTGCTTGCCTTAATGTTAGTCATGCTACAACAACCGACTATACCCTGAAGCGGTTTCCATGGTGACGAACTCAGCTCACCCGATTATAAAATAATATACAAGGGCTTGAAACTCTAGACGCAACTAAAATTAAGAACTTACACATCGTATTAAGTTTAACATAATGGCACGGTAATATTTTGCAATATACACGCCATAAATATTAAAACGCGCACATTTGTAAAACAGTGTAAACAAAGTCGTAGCTACATTGGCCAACGTTTAAAAAAAATATTCTAATGTTAAATTGGCTGTTTTAAATGATTTGTATGAACTCAAAGTCAAACGTCCTCGACTATGCTTGGTATAATTTTAAAAATGCTTCAAGTGATTCAGAGTTTAGAGAAACATGAAATTACTCAGCTGTATGTGAAAATTGTTTAGATTTAAAATAGATATGTGGTGTAACAATTGTTTGCAGCAATTATGGCTAAAATATTAAAACTATCACAATTTAGTTTTTACCGTGTTGATCTGTCGTAAAACAAACTCAAACATTAAAACTATCATCTGACAGGGAACATACCAAAAATACAAACGTGAAAGCCTCTTAGAGTTATAATCACACTCAATTTTTTATAGTTACAAATCACCTGGAGAAGTAATCATACGAACCAGTGAATGATTAAGGTGGCTTTTTTTAGTCTTATTACTATTAAGTGCACTCAATAAACATCTCTAGCATCCTATGAAGTAGTCGATCTCTTACCAACACTTAAATAAAAAATAGTTTGAAGCTTAAGACAGTTAGAATTTTTTAAAACCAAAATATGGATACAAAACAAATATATTGACGTAACATTAATAGTCTGTAATCGTATGTTAATACTAATATATAGAGATAGTTACAATATCAGAAGAGACAAGTATTCATCTTGACTGAAGTTTTTTTTTTTACATAGTAATGAATTCATTTAACACACATTTCTTGGATATACAAAAACAATAGCTCATACTTTTTATTTGTTGCACAATCATGTATATTTATTCATGTGGTCCCAATACTACAGGTAGGAATGGTAGTGACACACACTTACAATGGAACAGAATGATGGGTAGATAGGTAGATAAATAGATCAATGGACAGGAAACAGGAGAGAGACAGAGTTAGGCAGAGAGACAGACAGATAGACAGACATACAGACAGACAGGGAGAGAGAGAGAAGAGAGGGGAGAGAAAGAGAAAAAAAGAGACAAACAGCTAAAAAGAAGACACATAAGCAAAACCAAGATAGCGATAGAGGAATACAAAACGAAATAGAAAGAAATGCTCAGCTCAGTGCCATCCCATTCAATCACTAACCAATGAACATGCATGCTAAGTGTGTTCATAATAGTCCAAGCAATAATGATCTGTTTAATGACATTGTACATGCCAAGTGCTGGGTCATTCCATCGACTGTATAGTGTCTAGTGGACCCTATCTGTTGACCATCTGACACGATTTGTCACACTCCAAGAGAAAGACATGCGATTTGTGATTAGAGATTTTGTTATTTTACCCCTCTCAGCAATAAATGCAACAGTTTGGTTTCTCCATTCCTCTAGTTGTGTCCAGTAATCTCCAGTTTGGCAATCCTCGTCGTAGAAGACAAAATGTTTGTTGGCAATCGTCCTCAAGGTGTTTTGGGGCGTACGCAGTAATCAAGCTAAGCACCACACTTGTGGTTAAGAGTTTGGAAGTTCGCGTACTCGTAATTTCCAGCTCGTTAGCATTCAAAGTAAAAGTAAAACAAATTAAAACAATAATTATAATACATGTACATGTGATATAGATCTAAGATTGTACACATTGGGGTCATAAATAGAGATTCGTCTTCTGTGACTCTTCTTGCAGAGCATGAGATCCTTCGACATGCATGTTAATTGTCATTGTTTTAAGAGAATGTTGACTCACTGTGCCTTATGTAACAACTTCCTTATGATCTTTACATCATACAATGCACTTTAGATTTGCTATATCGTGGAAGTCACCCAAGACTAACGTCTGAAATTTTTACATGCTACCACACTGAGCCAATGTGAGGATACCAGGATTCCTGTCTCAGCCGGTTACATTACAATGTTGCTGGAGAGAGAGAGAGAGAGAGAGAGAGAGAGAGAGAGAGAGAGAGAGGGTGAGAGAGAGATAGATAGATCTCTTTCTGTCTACACCCTCCCCATTCTCTCATAACATTTTACCCTGAGTCTTCCTCTCTATTTTTCTTTAATCAGCGCAGTACTAATTAGAGGAACAGCATCCTCAATTTTATCTAATCGAGGTTTACGAAGCCCTATGGACCTGAGACATCCGTATTGTAGCAGCTCAGGGAGATTTTGATAGCTTGACCTGGTGAAACATGAGTCGCATGATGCCTGTGGTACTTTCCTAGGCTCAACAGCTGCCTCTGCTCACTCCTGAATCGCTCACTTCTCAGTTCAGCGGCATTGCTCTGTGGTGCTCTGTGGTGCTCTGTGGTGCTCTGCGGTGCTGACGCACTTCACAGTGCGAAACAAGAGTTCTTGCGATAACGGGGATCATATCAAAACGAAGACGATAGGCAAGGAAATCTGCACCAGTGTCCAATCATAACTCTTTTCTAGACTTTTGGGCCAATGAGCGATCAGAAATCGCATACTGAAGGGGCTTGATTATGTTATCTGTTAACGTTGTTTGAGTCGCAACGCTTGTAATGCCTCACGGTGCAAAGCGAAGAGTGGGCGGGCACTAATGGCGCGCATTTCACGATCTAGGGGGTAGAAGAGGCTCCGGTGATGATAGACGGCCCCATCGTTCCAACACTTTACTTGTAGCCTATCAATGTGCCGGTAGGGATAGCATGGAAATATATGGATCTGAGAGACACAATAGAGGACTTTGTAGTACTGGTTTCCTAGGCTGGGGAGGTGAGAATCTACCATCCACTGGCGCACCGCGATGTCAGTGTCAGGGTAGAGAGATGACGTGCTCAGGTGATTTATTTGGCACCGCCGTAGAATTGTACAGCATAGGGAGAGAAATACAAACAGGTTTGATGTTAGGATGAGAGAAGTGTTGATTTTGAAGAATATTGTCAATTTAAAAGAAACGCGGAAAAATCAGTATATTGTGTACCGTGAAAGTACACAGAAAGAGAGAAACGTAAATGAAAGAATTTTCAATAGATGTACATTATTAGTGCTCTAAAAATTAAAATTCTTTATACAATTTTAGATAGATAAAGAGAAAAGAAAGAAAGAAAGACAGAAAGATATATAAATGGAAAGAAAGATAAAGATAGATAGATACACATATGGGATATATCAATGCTGAATATGGTGAAAAAAAAGGGAAAATGAAAATAAGGTTGTAAGAATTAGGAGTGGTGTTTTTATACTGTAACAGCCTTTGAACGAAAAAAAATGTTTGGTTTTTAATATCTACGATGCATCATACCAAAACACAAACTTCCCTGTACATGTACTTAAATCAGGGTCACATTCTTGTCCACATCAAAGCATCTTGCTCATTTATTTCCATTTTATTCTTTTAGTGTGTAATCAAAACGCAATAAATGAGCCTGTCTTCTGTTCAAAGAGGCGCACTTTGTACTGGCATCTCTCAAATCTTTGCGAGTTCCACTCCTACTTTTCCAATGCATCAGTTTTATTTGCCTTAGAAGCGGTTCCGCGGAGATGATAAGATCTATGTTTGTTACACACAAGTCTTGTCTAATACACATAGCTTTCCTCAGATCTTTAATTCAGCTGCCACCGCTTATCAAATACATAAAAATAATGATAACTTTTATTTTTAAGCTTGTGCGTATCTTACATATAGGAGGAATGGTAGCAATAAAGAGGAATTCATTGAAGAGGAAAAAACTTCAATCTCTAGGGGGGATGGGGGAGGGTGGGGGAAGTAGGAGTATGTGAGTGGCGCATCTTAATGGCAGTGGACTGAAAATTTCTCTTAAGGCGTTGTGTTACGTCACAACCAAGGTAGCTTCTTGGTTCTTTCAAATAATGTAACCCACTTAATTTTCACGACTTTTAGACGTATGAGTGCACTTGGACCTAGTCTCGTCTAGTATTTGGTCGCACTCAATGGTTGTTTCGACTTAAGGACTAGTAGAAATGACACCTGTAAGGTTCACTAGGGTAGACTGTTTTATGAAAGCGATCCTTCTTCCAAGCCATTTACAGTTTTGTTTATATTTTGTTTTGTGTACGAGAAGCTACTATACCTATTGCACACAAGCAAAGTTATTAAGCAAGGGTGACTTTAGAACAAAAATTATTGTGTCACTGACTAGCTTAAACTGTTCATGTCTGTACTGGCAATAACAGTGCAAAACCCAAACGACCTACGCCAGACGCAGAACTCTAAGTATAAGCAAAGGGGAAAAGCTAATGTATTTATGACTAAAGTGCTATGATATTGGTACCCAAGATCAATACACCCTTCAATTATATAACATATGACAAGCGTTTCTTAAATAAATGTAGTGCTATTTAGTTCAGACTCTAGAACTTTGCATTGACAAGCAGGAGGTTCGAGATTCGATTCCCAGCTGGTGCCTTCAGCTTGGTTTGACGGAAGTTGCCTTCACTGTAGAATTTATCTTTAAACATTGACAAAAGTTGGCTGTAGAGAGTAATAGCAATCACGATTTTCTCTTGGAATTTTTTTGCTAGATAGGGGAGTCTTCCATTTATAATTTTTTGAAATGTATCTGGAGCCTTATCTACATAAAAGCTAGTATATAGCACTTCTTTTTTATACCTCACATTCATTTTCAATTTTGTTTCTGTTTCCCTGTTTTTCTAATGTATAATTAGAATGCTAGTATTTTTAGAATACAGAAATTAAAAAAATGTACACCACTCTATACAACAGTAAAGCTGTTAAAATAAAAACTGGTAAATTAAAGAATCAGCCAATTATTTTGATCGGCCATCATCAAATAAATCGAACAAAACATTTCTTACGCATGCTCACATGACAGCCAGCTTTTATTAATAAAAATTAATATTTGATAAGTTGACAGTTTATTATATTTCTACAATAACCGTTTAAACAACAGGTAAATGACCCTTAGAGAGATGTAAGGATCTGGCGGATTTGGCTCCTACACGAATTCAATCATTGCAGTTCATTTTTTTAACATGAGTGACTGAAAGAGATAGGATGCCAGGGTTGTGTACAGTGTTACAGCTTTTTCCACTGAGGCTGCTAAAAACACAGTCACCCTCTCGGATAGAGAAATGTCTTATCAAGACAAGTTTCACAGACTTGTAAAATTTTCAGCTTATCCGTTTACATAGTTTTTATCTTTCCGTCGACTTAAAAAATTCACGTGAAAGTTGAAGAGTTGAGTGGACATAATAATATTGCTATCTCTCCCTATCGTTAGAATCATTACTCAAAGGTGAACTTTCGCGCGCGCCCTCTTATTTATGCTCTATAAAAAAAATGATGCTGCACCGTTATCTAAAGGCCTGTCTGCACGTGCGTGCAATAGAAACCTGCGGAGACGGTGAGGAAGAAACAAGAGGTGCGTAGAGAAGAGGAACACGACATTACATGCGACGCAATTCTGCAATGGGATTTTTAGATGAACTGCAAACGATGCAACGCTCGCCAACTAACACGACACCAAAATGTTCAAATAGGGAAAAATGGCAGAAAAAGCTTGCAAATACAATTTTTCCCTTGAAGATTGGTAGCTGTGGCGATGAATGTTCAGGCTTGGTTCTAACAGATAATTAGACTCTCTCTATCTCTCTCTCTCTCTCTCTCTCTCTCTCTCTCTCTCTCTCTTTCTCTCTCTCTCTCTCTCTCTCTTTCTTACTGGTGAGGAATCGAAAGTTGCAAGTTTCTGATGATGCGATGCCGGATAGATCGCGATCTTGTGGAAAACAGAAGCTAGTTTTATATACATCTCTATGCCTGAATGTTTTAACGAACATAAGTTCCTATTTTAAAATTCAATTTGAGTATATGAAATGCAGATAGGAGACTAAAAGGATTGGAAGAATAATGGAGGTGGGGGTAATGATATTTCTATACACATCCCTAAGAACATTATTTCCTACAACAAATTTGAAACAGGTAAAACGATTCATATTCCAAGAGACAGTAAGGTTATTTACCGTTTATTCACCGCCACTTTTTCTCCACCAGTTTCATTACCCTCCCAGCACAATCATTACATTGCATCATTCAGGATCAGATAAAAAGTTATCGCATAAGCAACTTTCTCATTACAGATAAAAAGAAGTCAATTACAGCGGCAATAAATATAAAATTGAAGGGTGATTAGTTTTTTGTTGTTTTTTTTTCCCGCTCCTGAGATGCATGCCTTAGCTTTCAACACAGGTAACTTTCTGGCATTCTGCTGCGACTTAGGCGACGATACTACTTCATCCAGACTGTCATAACTAGTGATGAGGCATTAGTTGCTACATTATTTCTGTCTTTTTCCATCTTCATAATAATCATATAGACATCGGATTCTCAGGATGCCTCACGCTTCTCACTTTTCTAGGGGACGAGATGGTTACTGTTAGCTTGGCTGTCTTTCACTTAAATCAGTACCTTGTGAAGTTCATTTATGGAGCAGCAAGTAGAATTACCTGGCACTGTATTTCATGTTGCACCGAACACACACTCCCAAGCTTGAGTCATTGGAAAAGTGTGTCATTTAATAAAGGCTTGATCCCGATCATACCGGGCGTCATGTGACATTTGATTATCACGTAGCAAATTATATATGGGAGCAAGTGTTTATTTGTTTTTGTTTTGTTTTGTGTGTGTGTGTTAAATTTGTGAATTTAATTGGGAAGGGAACCCAATTGAAAACTTTTAGATGCATTAGTTTTTGTTTGAAATTAACAAAAAGAAAAATTAATGATACAATCATAAAATTGTGATTTGATGAACTGCAACGAGTCAAGTTCAAATAATTTAAGTTTTCACTTCTGCTATTAAACATAATCAATAGCTTCAGGCGAATCAAGAATAAAAAAGACAATAAAATATGAAACAATAGATAAAGTCAACGAAATAGAAGTACAATTTTGCCTAAAACTAAGCGTTTACATGTAGTCTACATCCTAAATCACAGACCTGGATATCGCGAGAACTCCATCACTTTGATCTTAACTAATTCCTCAAACACCAGGCGGCATAATAACCAAGTCAGCATTTAGTCGATGACGTTAGGGACGCGGTACCGCTGTGGTTGAAGTATAATTATGTATATGTACAGGAGGTCCTCAGTTAAAGCCCCGGATCTGGTAGATGCTTTTTCTCTCTTTCTTTCTTTCTCTCTCTCTCTCTCTCTCTCTCTCTCTCTCTCTCTCTCTCTCTCTCTCTCTCTCTCTCTCTCTGGCTCTATAGAGAATGCCTTTTCTCTGTTGTTTTGATCAGTCAGTGTGGGTATAGCAAGTACCGGGTAGGCCTACTCCACGGGGTTCTGTCTTTCTTAAAGGCCTAGGAGACTTTTTAACCTGGAGATAGCTTTGCTTTCTCCTACAAAAAGAATTATTTTGCTGACCTTGTAACAAACCAACCAATTAACCATCACATTGTCTTGAATTCCAGCAGACTGGAATCTCGCGAAAACACGGCCACGTAATTCCACAGTGAACCTTCGCCGTCTGTCAGGGGCCACCCAAGTCACAGCGAGAACACCACCACGGTAAGGATCATGGATCAAAGAGTGAGGATCCCCAAACACACTGTCAGATCACTCAGTTGTACAGATGGACGGGACAGGTGTCTGGGCGTGTCGTTCAAAATGTTTTTAATGAAAGTCGACTTTCAACGGCGGTGGGCACACAAGAGGGAACATGTTCATAATAATGATTCTTGAAGTCATACTAATCCGTCTTAGTACATTTACCTTGTTTTGAAGCAAATCCCTATTAAATAAATGGTTAAAAGGATGTAACAAAAATACAAGGGTTCGTCAGTGCAACGGTGTGGTAAGCATGCAACTTGTCTTAAGATATACCAATAAAAAAAGCTTATTACGAGTACTGTTGTGAGCTACCGTGACATTGCATTTACGACCCCAGGTTTGTTTCTATATGGATAGACTGATATGTTACAAATTTCACATCACTGCGCGTGGCGCGAAACGGCTCAGGCCGCGCAGCGTTGGTCTCCCATTCGGGAGGTCCCTAGTTCGAAACTCACTTTCGTTCAGAAATGTATTTGTCCAAGTTTGCCCCTTACTGATTAAGTCGTTGTGATGATAATGTGACCTGCTGAGACAAGAGTCGTGGTATATTTGCACTGTGTCTGTATAATAGCACTAAAATTGTCAGACGTAAGTCTTGGTACAGGTCCACAATATACATGTAGTTCATAAAGTGATAACGTTAGACTCATGGCAAATGCTGAACTCTCACCTATAACTATTTGTCTGCGTGTCTATCTCCCCCGGTGACGTTTATCTCCCAGTGGTGACGTTGCTTTATGTCATCAAGTCGTTCAAACTACACGTTAACTTTGCCCAAGCTGTTAAAAATCCGTTGCCAGAACAATTCTGCCCAACAATAACTTTGATATTAATTATGGTTCGTCTGGAGTTTTCGTCCACATAATTGTAGAGTGCGGTGCTTCTAGTCTGAGAGTAGGTGCGGGTTCGATCCACTTACAAACCGCCTTGTCTCTTTCTAGTTGGGGGCGAACTGGCGCAGATGGTAGAGGTCCCTGTTCATTCCCCTTGGGTAAACTAGGGTTACGCAAACTTATATAGATATCAATTGTAGACGTTTGGCACACACGCAACATAGGTACTACTATTTAATATTTTAATTTTTTTTTTCTTTTCTTTTATCTTTGCCGTGATCCTCTGGGCAGTAAGCCCTGTCTCGTGTGTGGCAGCACATAAAATTGTTAGACGTCCGTCTTGGGGCCCGTCCACAATATAGTCTATATAGTTCTGCTGTTGGGCAGTAAGCACAATGATGGCGTAGCTTAAGTCTCGAAGTAGCAATAAGAAGGCTTACAACGAGACGTAATCTACGTCATGTTTGTGATTACTACTCTCTATCTTCTATCAATGATCCTGTAACAATGTGTAAAACTTCAGTCTAGTTGAGATCTTAGCTCTCTCCATGCAAACACAATGGTTCTGTGGTGTAGTGGTTATCACGTCTGCTTCACACGCAGAAGGTCGCGAGTTCGAGCCTCGCCAGAACCTCTTTTTTTTTCTAAAAAAGAAGAAAATTGAGTTAACTCCATATATACTGCGCCGTATATGATTCCCCAGGGGAACCTAGGAGACGTTAAACCCAAAGAGAGGGAGAGAATTCTCTCCCTCACTCTATAGAGAACAATTAACTCCATATAAATATTTGGAGGAAAATAAAAGATATCAGAGATTCAAAAAATTACATTTTTTAAGAATCACACCAACAACCAGGACACAAAGATAAAACCTTTTAAACCGTGGCCACTAGAGAAATTCTTGCATCGGCGATCATGGTTTTTCTTTGAATTGACATGCTGTAAAAGTTAGCAAATTCTTGCTTGATTAAGCCTTAGAAAAATCGTGGGCCTTAGGGAACTGTTTACATCGGCGGTCAGTGTTTTTCTTTGGGTTGACATGTTATGAAAATTATCAAAGAGTGGATGTCATTTCATTTAATATGTAGAGATTCTAAAAATATAGATTTTAAAGAATACCACTTATAACCAGGACAGAAAGTTTCTCTTTTAAAGTGAGTTGGCTTACAGACTATTCCAGTGTATTTAACCTGTTCGTATGAACGGGTACCGCAGCTTGTACATATGTATTTGGGTATTTTTGAAGCTCGTTAAAAACGAAACTTCAACAATTACTGTCAGTTTTAATTATTTGGAGGTGTAGTGGCTTTCCAACAATATTAAATATGGCGTCTATCTCGTTTTGCCGCAAGACTGTTCGATATTAGTATTGGGTAGTGGTGGCGTTACATTTGGTCATCAAGTCGTCCATATAACGCGTTATGTTTGCCCAGGCTGTTGAAAATTCGTCGCCACAACAATTGTGGCCGACAATAACTTTGATAATAATTATAGTTCGTCTGAATTTTTCGTGCACATAATTGTAGAGTGCGTGGCTTCTAGTTTGAGAGTAGGTGCGGGTTCGATCCACTTACAGGCCGCCTTGACTCTTTCTAGTAATTTGGGGGTGAACTGACGCAGGTGATAGAGGTCCCTGTTCATTCCCCTTAGGTAAACTAGGGTTACGCACACTTATATAGATATCAATTGTAGACGTTTGGCACACATGCAACATAGGGACTACTATTTAATATTTTAATTTTTTTTTCTTTGCCGTGATCCTCTAGCCAGTAAGCACAAACATGACGTAGCTTAAGTCTCGACGTAGCAATAAGAAGGCTTACAGCGAGACGTAATCTACGTCATGTTCATGATTACAATGTACTACTCTCTATCTTCTATCAATTATGATCCTGTAAAAATGTGGGAAACTTTAGTCTAGTTGAGATCTTAGCTTTCTCCACACAAGCACGATGGTTCTGTAGTGTAGTGGTTATCACGTCTGCTTCACACGCAGAAGGTCGCGAGTTCGAGCCTCGCCAGAACCTTTAATTTTTTTTTCTAAAAATGAAGAAAATTAATTTAACTCCATATAAATATTTGAAGTAAAAAAAAGGATATCAAAGATTCTAAAAAAAACAAAACATTTTAGAGTAGGCCTAGTGGCTTTCCATAAATTTTAAATGTGGCGTTTATCTTGTTCTGTCGCAAGACTGTTCGATATTGGAATTGGGCAGTGGTGGCGTTGCATTTGGTCATCAAGTCGTTCAAACTACACTTTAACTACACGGCTGTTGAAAATTCGTTGCCACAGCAATTCTGGCCGACAATAACTTTGTGGTTCGTCTGGGATTTTCGTGCACATAATTGTGGAGCGCGTGACTTCTAGTCTAGGAGTAGGTGCGGGTTCAAACCTCTTACAGGCCGCCTTGACTCTTTCTGGTTTGGGGTGAACTGACGCAGGTGATAGAGGTCCCTGTTCATTCCCCTTAGGTAAACTAGGGTTACGCATACTTATATAGATATCAATTGTAGACGTTTGGAACACATACAGCATAGGGACAACTATTTAAAAATTTAAAATTGTTTTTATCTTTGCCGTGATCCTCTGGATAGTAAGCACAAGCATGACGTAGCTTAAGTCTCGACGTAGCAATAAGAAGGCTTACAGCGAGACGTAATCTACGTCATGTTTGTGATTACTACTCTCTATCTTCTATCAATGAACCTGTTATATTGTTGGTAAACTTTAGTTTAGTTTAGATCTTAGCTCTCTCCATACAGACACTATGGTTCTGTGGTGTAGTGGTTATCACGTCTGCTTCACACGCAGAAGGTCGCGAGTTCGAGCCTCGCCAGAACCTCATTTTTTTTTTATAAAAAAGAAGAAATTTGAGTTAACTCCATATAAATATTTTGAGGAAAATAAAAGAAATCAGAGATTCTAAAAAATTACATTTTTAAGAATCACACCAAAAACCAGGACACGTAAGATAAAATCGTGTAGATTTAGCCTTTTAAACCGTGGCCACTAGAGAAATTCTTGCATCGGCGATCATGGTTTTTCTTTGGATTGGCATGTTGTAAAAGTTACCAAATTCTTGATTGATTTAGCCTTAGAAAAACCCTGCGGCGGTCAGTGTTTTTCTTTGGGTTGACATGCTATAAAAATTACCAAAGAGTGGATGTCATTTAATCTAATATGTAGAGATTCTAAAAATATGAATTTTAAAGAATACCACTTATAACCAGGACAGAAAGTTTCCCTTTTAAAATAAGTTGGCTTACAGACTACTCCAGTGTAATTAACCTGTTCATACGAACGGGTACCGCAGCTTGTAAATATGTATTTGGTATTTTTGAAGCTCATTAACAATTACTGTCAGTGAAACTACTAAATACACACACGTTTTAATTATTTGGAGGAGTAGGTGCTTTCCATAAATATTAAATATGGCGTCTATCTCGCTTTGCCGCAAGACTGTCCGATATTGGAATTGGGCAGTGGTGGCGTTGCATTTGGTCATCAAGTCGTTCAAACTACACTTTAACTACACGGCTGTTGAAAATTCGTTGCCGCAGCAATTGTGGCCGACAATAACTTTGATAATTATGGTTCGTCTGGGATATTCGTGCACATAATTGTAGAGCGCGTGACTTCTAGTCTAGGAGTAGGTGCGGGTTCAAACCTCTTACAGGCCGCCTTGACTCTTTCTGGTTTGGGGCGAACTGACGCAGGTGGTAGAGGTCCCTGTTCAATCCCCTTAGTTAAACTAGGGTAACGCATACTTATATACGTAATATCAATTGTAGACGTTTGGCACACATACAACATAGGGACAACTATTTAATATTTTAAATTTTTTTTTATCTTTGCCGTGATCCTCAAAATAGTAAGCACAAGCATGACGTAGCTTAAGTCTCGACGTAGCAATAAGAAGGCTTACAGCGAGACGTAATCTACGTCATGTTTAAGGATATCAAAGATTCTAAAAAAAACAAAACATTTTAGAGTAGGCCTAGTGGCTTTCCATAAATTTTAAATGTGGCGTTTATCTCGTTCTGTCGCAAGACTGTTCGATATTGGAATTGGGCAGTGGTGGCGTTGCATTTGGTCATCAAGTCGTTCAAACTACACTTTAACTACACGGCTGTTGAAAATTCGTTGCCACAACAATTCTGGCCGACAATAACTTTGATAATTATGGTTCGTCTGGGGTTTTCGTGCACATAATTGTTGAGTGCGTGTCTTCTATTCTTTGAGTAGGTGCGGGTTCTATCCTCTTACATTCCGCCTTGTCTCTTTCTTGTTTGGGGTGAACTGTCGCAGTTGTTAGAGGTCCCTGTTCATTCCCCTTTGTTAAACTAGGGTTACGCATACTTATATATATATCAATTGTAGACGTTTGGCACACATACAACATAGGGACTACTATTTAACATTTTAATTTTTTTTTGGGATCTTTGCCGTGATCCTTTGGATAGTAAGCACAAACATGACGTAGCTTAAGTCCTGACGTAGCAATAAGAATGCTTACAACGAGACGTAATCTACGTCATGTTTGTGATTACTACTCTTTATCTTCTATCAATGAACCTGTTATAGTGTGGTAAACTTCAGCCTAGTTGAGATCTTAGCTCTCTCCATACAAACACAATGGTTCTGTGGTGTAGTGGTTATCACGTCTGCTTCACACGCAGAAGGTCGCGAGTTCGAGCCTCGCCAGAACCTCTTTTTTATTATAAAAAAGAAGAAAATTGATTTAACTCCATATATACTGCGCCGTATAGGATTCCCCAGGGGAACCAAGGAGACGTTAAACCCACAGAGAGGGAGAGAATTCTCTCCCTCCCTCTATGGAGAACAATTAACTCCATATAAATATTTTGAGGAAAATAAAAGATACCAGAGATTCTAAAAATATACATTTTTAAGAATCACACCAACAACCAGGACACAAAGATAAAATGATGTAGATTTAGCCTTTTAAACCGTGTTCCCCTAGATAAATTCTTGCATCGGCGATCATGGTTTTTCTTTGGATTGACATGCTGTAAAAGTTACCAAATTCTTGATTGATTTAGCCTTAGAAAAATCGTGGTCCTTAGAGAACTGTTTACATCGGCGGTCAGTGTTTTTCTTTGGGTTGACATGCTATAAAAGTTACCAAAGTCTCGATGTAATTTAATCTTTAGACATTTAAAAAATGCCAGTCTCTATTTAATCTAATCTGTAGAGATTCTAAAAATATAGATTTTAAAGACTACCACTAATAACCAGGACAGAAAGTTTCCCTTTTAAAAAGAGTTGGCTTACAGACTATTCCACTGTATTTAACCTGTTCGTATGAACGGGTACCGCAGCTTGTAAATATGTATTTGGGTATTTTTGAAGCTCGTTAAAAACGAAACATTAACAAACAATTACACGTTTTAAGTATTCGGAGGAGTAGTGGCTTTCCAAAAATATTAAATATGGCGTCTATCTCGTTTTGCCGCAAGACTGTTCGATATTGGAATTGGGCAGTGGTGGCGTTGCATTTGGTCATCAAGTCGTTCAAACTACACTTTAACTACACGGCTGTTGAAAATTCGTTGCCACAACAATTCTGGCCGACAATAACTTTGATAATTATGGTTCGTCTGGGATTTTCGTGCACATAATTGTGGAGCGCGTGACTTCTAGTCTAGGAGTAGGTGCAGGTTCAAACCTCTTACAGACCGCCTTGTCTCTTTCTGGTTTGGGGTGAACTGACGCAGGTGGTAGAGGTCCCTGTTCATTCTCCTTAGGTAAACTAGAGTAACGCATACTTATATAGATATCAATTATTGTAGACGTTTGGCACACATACAACATAGGGACTACTATTTAACATTTTAATTTTTTTTTGGGATCTTTGCCGTGATCCTTTGGATAGTAAGCACAAACATGACGTAGCTTAAGTCCTGACGTAGCAATAAGAATGCTTACAACGAGACGTAATCTACGTCATGTTTGTGATTACTACTCTTTATCTTCTATCAATGAACCTGTTATAGTGTGGTAAACTTCAGCCTAGTTGAGATCTTAGCTCTCTCCATACAAACACAATGGTTCTGTGGTGTAGTGGTTATCACGTCTGCTTCACACGCAGAAGGTCGCGAGTTCGAGCCTCGCCAGAACCTCATTTTTTTTTCTAAAAAAGAAGAAAACTGAGTTAACTCCATATAAATATTTGAAGTAAAATAAAAGATATCAAAGATTCTAAAAATTTACATTTTAAAGAATCACACCAACAACCAGGACAAAAAGATAAAATGATGTAGATTTAGCCTTTTAAACCGTGTCCCCTGATAAATTCTTGCATCGGCGATCATGGTTTTTCTTTGGATTGGCATGCTGTAAAAATTACCAAAGAGTGGATGTCATTTAATCTTTAGACATTTAAAAAATGCCAGACTCTATTTAATCTAATATGTAGATATTCTAAAAGTATAGATTTTAAAGAATGCCACTTATAACCAGGACAGAAAGTTTCCCCTTTAAAAAAGATTTGACTTACAGACTAGTCCACTGTATTTCACCTGTTCGTGTGAAAGGGTACCCCAGCTTGTAAATATGTAAATGCATGTATTCATAAAATCTTTTTCTGTTGGGTGTAAAAGATGAGAATATTACGAAATTTTAATATATCGTCTCTCAAGTCATAAACCAAGTTTCTGGCTACCTAGGAAAGCAAAAACTGAATAATTATGTTTTCTTGGATGAACTTTCGGTGGTTGTTATTGCCCTTGTTGCTTAGTAGCGCCGCCACCGCTGTCATTATCAACTACAATCATAAAAAAAAACCCACACTTTATCTTTGTCTTGGATGCAATACACTCCGACGCCTACGGTAATGCACGTCCCTGTTGCCTTTGATTCTCGACGAAAAGAAATAAAACGAAGGGTAATTTTCCCATTTTTTAAGATGTGTTAACAGTTTTTTTTTTTCTGGGTTGATCCGAGACAAGATCTAATCATCTGTAACCTTATGTTGATAACCTCTCAGCGAATACCTTCAAAAGAAATGTTAAGAGAAGATGAGGTGGCAGATAAAAGGGAGTGCAAAATTTAGTTACACAGAGTAAACGAACTTGAATCTAGTCTTTTGATTTAGCTACCACTGAGTACAAACTTTGTCATGGGGCTGGGTATTAGAAGTGAACAGTAGCAAAATAATAGCGCTTACATTAGCCATGGCGACTCAGAAATTGACGCCTGTGGTAAACCACAAATGTCGCCAATACAAGACTTTAAGAAACATAAACTTACCTTCAATACACTCCCTGCTAGTCGTGGTGCTTTGCTAGTGGTGATGTTTTTATGTTTTATGTGCAGCTACCAGCTTTTGATTTACGAGGACATTGGCACTTGCGGTCGTAAGTACAATGTCTCTGTATCTTACAATACTGTCTCAAGACGAGTTATAAGCTTACCACGGCGTTGCACCTACGACACCTAGATCAATAGTAGTTTTGGCACATGTATCAAAACTGGGATACATAATTATAATCACCTCCAGCTGATTCTTCCGTTCTTTCAGCTGAAGGCGGGCTAACTCATACAAACTTAACATTTGCCTTTTGTATCCCCATGAAGACTGGCTAAAATCCAGAGTACAATCCTTGGGTAAAATGAGGACGTTTTTTGTTTGCTGTTATTTTACCTGGAGATAAAAAGCTGCTATGTAGGGGGAGGCACTTACTTTACCGCGTGTATCATTGATAAGTTTAGAGGGCTGCAATCATACATATTGAAAATGATAAATAATTCTCTTTAGCAATAGAGCACAGCTGACGGATGATATACGTCGACACAAAAATAATAAGTTTTTATATGATATTTTTCATTTGAGAGCCTGCGTATCACGTGTGAAATCATCTCTCCCCGTCCCATGAATTATAGCCGTTTCTATGCGGACGTGCCGTAGAAACAAACTCAACTCAGCTCTCTCCCCGTCCCACCTGATAGTTTGAATAGATAAATCTGTTATTATAAAACTGGGGAAAGGGGGTAGCTCAGTCGATAGGATGTGCGACTTCTAATCGCGAAGAACTGAGATCAATTCCAACTTCACCCCTCTCCCTCCCCCTCTCCATCCCGTTCTTAAATCCTTGAACTATTTCTGTGTGGCAGCACGAAGATTTGTAAATAATTTTTTGAGTACCCGTCCACGAGTAAGCTTAGTTGCTAATACACTGTATTGAACTTTAAGGCACAACGAACTTATGTGAAAACATGAAATATGTACGAAATTAGAAGCCTGGGTCGCTCATAGAGTTCATTCCGCGGGTTCACAAGTACTTAGCCGCCCGCAGCGCAATCAGTGAAGTCTCAGATCACATTACTGGCCCGCCAGGGAGCCGAATGAGAAGAGCTCGCTCTGACTGACTGCTCTAGACTGCTGGAGACTGCTACCTAGATCTAGCTCTTTCAAGCTCAAAGACCTGTTGGCCGGAAGAAGATGCCGTAAAATATTAAATTCTTGTCTCTCCGTAGCTCGTAGTCTTGTTGTTTCGCCTCCGTTCTGGCTTAATGATAACGGAACATAACTAAACGATTATGCCCGCGCAAATAGTGCGATAAGAAAGTTAGTTCCAGGGGTCGATTGTAGGTAAGTGAGGGCAATTCTTATGACTGAAGCCAATAAACCAGGGAGTAAGGCGGCTGATACGGAGTTAGCGTGTGGTGGGAAAGAGGGCAACCAGTAACATCTTTCAACTGGCGTAATAAGTTACAGCCGTTCTTTTCATCTTTTTAATAATATTTAATTGCCTTTAGTACTTTACACTCTAACTAACTTCTGTTGTTTCCTTTTTGTAAGGCAGAGTAAAAGCGACAAGTCGAAACCAGTATATCTAAAGAACGCTCAATGGAAATTCTTTCGTTTTTTTTTAAATTATTATTTAGGAATACCAAGCATCTGCACTCTTTGAGTATATTTATAAAAATACGTATTTCAGTTTATCTGGGTCTTAGATCTAGGACATTGTAATATAAAACATATTAATAAGTCAGTTCAGCTATAACAAAAATAATTTTTTTTTGTGACTTGTCGTACGGAGCTTAGGAATACACCCTTGTCGTCCTGATTATTTTATTTTTTATCTCTTATCTCTCGCGATGATAGGCATGACCCATCTACGGTACAGACTACAAAGAGGGTGTACTTAATTATGGAGTTAGTTACCAGAGTCGGGTGTCTATATTTACTTTTCCTTGTTCGTAGAAGCCATATTACATCTTTAAATAAACACACAACAAAATTGTAACGCTATGATGTGGTAAGGATTATTGAGACAAATGTAGCTCAATATTTAGGGTGCCTCTCTTACTGTCTAGATATTATGGGCTCACAATATAGCAGTTATTGTACAAACTATAACGTTAAAATTCAATAATGGCAATTCCTGGACGCGGCTTAATACTTTGCTTGAGAAAAGTAATATTTCCACCATTCTCTAATGGTAGCAGCAAAAGCATGTTTTTACATTTTTGTGGTTTGAAAAATCAATCTTTATTCTCTTTATCTGAGTTCATCGATTTTTAAATAGCTATATAACTCTTGCGTTGTTTTTTTTCTTTTTTCGTTTTTGTGTGTGTGTTTGTTTTGGAGGTGATTGCTCCATTTAACATAAGAAGGTCATGGTTATTTGGAGATGGTCGATAGCTCAATAGGGAGTGTTTTTTGTTTATTTACCAACAGAGGATATTTGGTTCGAATTTCAGTTGATTCCCCACCCCTGTATGGATTTATTTGAAAATATAGGGAACTAGAGGGCTTTAAACTAATAAAGGATTGAGAGGCAAACTGGTGCAATTGGTAGAGCATGAAAGCCATGATCAGTCAAAAATATTTTTTCACTATTTCGTTCCACAGTTGTGGGGTCGGTGTTAGTTACCGGCTGAGGCATGGCATCCCCGCTCTACATCCATAAGGCAGCACGCAAAATAGTCATATGTTAAGCTAGGACCCGTCCACAATATAGCTGTCAAGGATTCAATTTTCTCCCTTTGCTTTAGCTGGCTCTGATTCTTTATTCAGTTAGTCAGTCAGAGTTCCTTTACTTTCCAGAGGTTGGATGCCATGGTCTTCCATCTTCCATTCTTTGTTCAATATGTTTTTTTAACCTGATCTTCACTGTGGAATCTTTATTATCTGGAGTCATAATCTGATTGGCAGGCCAGAAAAGAGTAAAATCAAAGATTGTGAAATACTGTGGGTTTCCACGGGACGGATTCTTACGTATGCGGATTGTGATGAATAAGGCAGTGGCTTCCTACTTTAAACGTTACCAAAACTCCGAAGATCGGTCACCTGCCTTAATTTCAATAAAGAAATAGAGAGAACACGCGTCACGCTAGCTAGCTCATGTCTTTCAATCAGGCGGTCCCCAGTTCGAAACCCAAGTTCGGTCAATCAAAACCTATTCGTCCAATTTCGTCCCCTCTGTTTGGATCGGTGTCAGTATAATATGACCGGCTGAGACAAGAGTCAAGGTCTCCCCGCAAAGACTCTGAGTGGTAGGGCGTAAAACTGTCACACATTAGTTTTGGGACCCGTCATCAATTAAAGCCTATATAGGGCTGATGTTGGACGTAAAGTAAGTAAATTAACCTAACTCAGCCCAACGCTAGCTGCTCGTATCAATAGCTCCGTACGATATTTTATGAAACGACTCTGGTAGTACATCTACTCTGGTGGTAAATACCTGTTTACGGCAATGTCGCTGTTGTAGAAACGATGTCAGAGTCCAATGATATACGTCAAACGATTGAGTTTATTAAAAAAAAAATAAAAAAAAATAAAGAGCAAATACCGTGCACTAAAAGCCTACGTGACACACAGTTGAGGCAGTTATCTTTTTTATTGTGTGGGCTAAACACTCCCAACTCACCCCCTCCACCGCCATATAGACAAAACAAAAATGAACTCCTTGCACCAAATATAAAAAAAAAACAACCAAAAAAAACAACAATAAATATTGTTGAGAGTTTTGCATTTAAATGTAGATAAACACAAGTAGAAATAGAGAATATTGAGAAAAGTATTAATAGGATATTTTGTAAGAAAGCTTTCAGTACTGATAGTATTACAAAAAAAAGTGTTAACAAAAGAGCAAGCACAAAGATACATGTGATGAGAGATGCTGTAATGTACTTCCTTGACGGGTTGGTGCGCACGCGAATGGAGTGGAGGACGGAGGTCAAGAGCCCTTGTGATGCGGATGAGACGCGGCCGTTGTGTTGGTTCAACATCTTAGCGGGGCCACTTGATGGTCGCAAGACGGGTGACACTCCGTACCGCCATCCAGGCTAATGTTGATCTCTCTCTCTCTCTCCCTCACTCTCTCTCTCCCTCACTCTCTCTCTCCCTCACTCTCTCTCTCTTTTTCTCACTATAGTTTTCTCTCTGTCTCTCTCTCTCTCTCATCCTCCACACACCCACCCATATACACACATATCGGTACATAACTGGCTTTGCGATCCACTCGGCCGTGGTGGTTGACGTAATCACATCCTTTCGACATAGGATTTTCTGGTCGCACATTGGCTCCTAAAATATATGATAGCAGTATGATTGGACACCCGAGCGAATTCCTTTACCATTAGTTTTTATACGTGATTTTTATGCTTTTACTAATCAGGAAATTAAAGGAGTCACCGCTGCTACCACATGTATTATTACTGCCATGGGCACAATATAGGCGTTATTGTGCTGTCAAAACAAACTCTAACACTCTACCCAGCGTCTTCGTTTTGCCCTGGGCCCAGTCACCGCAAGGCCTCTCCTGACGTCGACAGGCCACACCGCCTGTTTGACTCATACTCACGACCCCGTCAACAATCCTAGACCTACCCAAAGCGTCCGGCCTGCGCGGACCAAGATAGACATCACTTCCTGTCACCGTCCGCTGCTCTCCCTTGCAAGGAAGTGGGCGGAGTGCTTTGGTTTCCGGTTGTATGGAGCAGGAGAAATAAAGAGGAGAGCACAATATACAAAAGTCAGATTTTTTTTCTTCTTTGTAGTTTTAAGCTTTCTCCTATAATAGAACGGGATGTAAACTGACGGATGAGTTTGGTGTGGTTTTATAATACATGTACATGAACTTGCTTGCATAGTGCGCGTGGACAAGCGAGGGTATATTAATGAAATAATAGATCCTGTTTGTTACAGAGATCAAAAGCGTGAGAGGATAAGTTTATCGTGTTCACAGGAAATCGGTGCACATGTCCACACTTTTCTGGTTGAACAAACAATCGGGGTGTTGAAGAGGAGAGTATGTAAATGTATTCGCAAAAAGAGAACAAAACAAAACAAAAGAGAGCATTTCAGAAAACAATTTGATCCATGCGTATTTTTTTTTGGTTACCTAAGTATCAGTGCGTGTGGGACTAGGATATCATTTTCAATGCACATATATATGTGTATGTATATAAGTAGACAGTGCAGCCGAAGTTTAATAATATCCTAATAGCCTAGGCCCACATGTTCATCTTGTATTTTGGTTAGTGCGGCTGCTCTGGTATACATTTTTTTTCCTTTTTACATTCCTTTTTTTTATTAAAAAAAACTAAATTATAAGACACATAAAAAGTCATTGACAACTCTGACTTTAAGACAGATCCGGGTTTGGTAGGCGTTTAAGAGGAGGAAAGTCCCACTAATAACTGAAAAATGTTATATTCAGATGGGCGTACGCGTGCAATTATTTTTTTCTAAGTTGGAAGTGTTACTTAACAAAGATGTTCAGATTTGGGAAAATCCAGACCCTTCTGTATCCAGTAACTACTAAATTTGATAGCATTCTAGACTCACGAGCTTGCGTATTGCTAACTGAGGCTCTTATGTTCAAACTATTAAAGCTTATAATTTATTATTAGAATCACTTGCACTTCAACGGAGCTTAACAAGAAATAGACCTGACACCAGTACACGAAAAAAGCTTTGGTATATGAATGGTAAATAAAAAAAAAAAAACATTCTCAAACCATTGTGTAAGAGAGTGGGTCAGTGATTTGGTTCTAAACGCCCAACTTCAGCAACAAGGCTATATCGTGGATGTGCCCTCAGACTTATATCTGGCAATTTTTACATGCTGCCAAGAAATACAGTCGTGGGATATCAGGACTCATGTCTCTGCCGGCCACACAAAACTGAAAACGATCCAACTAGGGACAGGAAAACATAGGCCAAGTATGGAATCCATGTTTTTTTTTAATAAAGAAGGAAAGCACGCTTTGCTGACGATTGACAGTACCGTATGTCTACAGAATCTAAGACTTGTATAAACAATTAACAGATCAAAGACGTAATCACCGGTTTGAGATATCTACTTTTCCCTGTAGACTAGTATAATATCTTCTAGGTTCTTAAAGGGGACCAATAAGGCAATGAGTGGAATATCCAACACTTACTAGCCCGTCACATTATATTGACACCGAATCGACCAGCAGGAAACAATACGTTCATATCGGGAATCGAACCCACAGCCTCTGCACTGGACGTCGCGCGCTCTTCCGCTGCGCCAACTTAACCCTCATTGACAGTGGAGGGTGTATTGTGTGCCTCCTCCAGATGTGGGAATCAACCAACCTTCCATTCTGTCTCAGGTTGTCTTAGGTGTCAAAGATCCGTTGCCATGACAACAACCAGGTGACATCTTCCGGACGCGAACTATGCCATGTGTCTTGTTCCGATTGGACTAACTGGCGGAAGAAAACTGAATAATTATTCGGAACGGGAAATTTAAAGAAAGCGCCCCTACGCAATTTTATTTTGACGTTATGAGCAGTTTCTATCGGCTTAATCAAAATTTTCTCAGACAAAGCCATACAGAAAGTTCTACATTATTATAACTGTACTGTGTGTGGTTTTATAATACATGTACATGAACTTGCTTGCATAGTGCGCGTGGACAAGCGAGGGTATATTAATAAAATAATAGATCCTGTTTGTTACAGAGATCAAAAGCGTGAGAGGATAAGTTTATCGTGTTCACAGGAAATCGGTGCACATGTCCGCCCGTTTCTTGTAGGACAAACAATCTAGGTGTTTATGACGAGAGTCTGTAAATGTATTCGCCAAAAAAAACAACAACAAAACAAAACAAAGAGAGCATTTCAGAAAACAATTTGATCCATGCGTATTTTTTTGGTTACCTAGGTATCAGTGCGTGTGGGACTAGGATATCATTTTCAATGCACATAAATATGTGTATTTATATAAGTAGACAGCGCAGCCTAAGTTTAATAATATCCTAATAGCCTAGGCCCACATGTTCATCTTGTATTTTGGTTAGTGCGGCTGCTCTTGTATACATTTTTTTTCCTTTTTACATTCCTTTTTTATAAAAAAAAAAAACTAAATTATAATGCACATAAAAAGTCATTGACAACTCTGACTTTAAGACAGATCCGGGTTTGGTAGGTGTTTAAGAGGAGGAAAGTCCCACTAATAACTAAACAATGTTATATTCAGATGGGCGTACGCGTGCAATTATTTTTTCTAAGTTGGAAGTGTTACTTAACAAAGATGTTCAGATTTGGGAAAACCCAGACCCTTCTGTAAGTGAGTGGGTCAGTGATTTGGTTCTAAACGCCTAAATTCAGCAACAAGACTATATCATACATGGACCCTAAGACTTTCATCTGACAAATTTTACATGCTGCCAAATAGACAATGGTGGGTTATCAGGGCTCCTGTCTCGGCCACGTAATACTGACAACGACCCAACTAGGGAAAGGAAAGAATAGACCAGGTATGGCGACTATATTTTTTTAATGAAGAAGGAAAGAACGCTTCACTGACATACTGGCAGTCCATTGTATCTATAGTATCGAGGACTTACATAAACATTTAACAGTACAAAAACCTGATCACTGGTTTGAGAAATCTAGTTTTCCCTGTAGCCTAGTTTAATATCTTCTAGGTTCCTAAAGGAGACCAATAAGGCAATGAATGGAATACCCAACACTAGCCCGTCACATTATATTGACACCGAATCGACCAGCAGGAAACAAGACGTTCATATCGGGAATCGAACCCACAACCTCTGCACTGGAAGTCGAGCGCTCTTCCGTAGGACCAACTTAATCCTCATTGACAGTGGAGGGTATTATGCACCTCCTCCAGGTGTGAGAATCAACCAACCTTCCATTCTGTCTCAGGTTGTCTCAGGTGTCAAAGATCCGTTGCCATGACAACAAATAGGTGACATCTTCCGGACGCGAACTCTATGCCATGTGTCTTGTTCCAATTGGACTAACTGGCGGAAGAAAACTGAATAATTATTCGGAACGGGAAATTAAAAGAAAGCGCCCCTACGCAATTTTATTTTGACGTTATGAGCAGTTTCTATCGGCTTAATCAAAATTTTCTCAGACACAGTCACAGAGAAAGTTCTACATTATTATAACTGTACTGGCATGGTGTCTACACAATGCAGCACGTATAAAGCCGAAATCCAACCAATATTTTTCAGCTCGTCTTGAACACAAATAATTTATGAGGCGATAGGTCTTTCATTCTGTCGGTCTTGACGTTCAACATTTTTCGTAAAGCTGTATTTTTCGCCGAATTTACCTCCCCAAACTCCAAAAACATACACTCACACACAAACACACAAACGCGAATTATATATAAAAAAAAAGAAATAACAAAACAATCTGATGATATGAAACAAAGTTACAACGATAAGTAAGGAAAAATAAGGAGAGGGGGAAAGCAACACCAGGACTTGTCACGCTCGATTTAACAACAGGACACGGGCACGAGCGTGCGCGCAACGGAGATACAATTTTCCCAGAAATCAAAACTCTTCATGATCTCCGCATCTTTCAGTTTCTTTCATGCTGCAAAACCTTCATACGCCTGTATGAACCGGACATACAGGAAAGAATACAAAGAAATACCAAGGAGAACGCGCATGAATAAACTATGTCGATATACAATGTACATGTATAACAAAATAAAGAAAAAGGGGGATACATTTCTTTAGTTTCACGTTTTTCAGCTGGTCTAAACGTACAAGTGACTGGTGTTATGTTGTTTCCATGCATCGGCTTGTCATCTGGTTACGGTGATGACAAGTTCCCACGGGTATTTAGGCTCTTTGTCCGTCACATCGATACTCTCTTTCGATTCTAAGAGGAAACATTCATATAATTCTTTTTACATTGATTCAATAGTTTCTTTGTTTCTCGCCAGCTTGAAGGAGATTTGGAGTACCGATATTATTACCATAAGGATGTACAGATAATATGAAAGCCGTTAATAAAACACCCAAGGAATCTACTTAAACCTTTTCTATACCATCATGCTCTCATCTGTTGAGATTCAGAACATTGTTGCAATAATTAGTATCTTTATCTTTGTTGGCATGTTATTTCTACATGCTCATGCAGTTTTTTATGGTTGTTTTAAATTGTGAATTTTTAGGACAGAGTAAAATGGTTGGTTTGAGCTGGCGGAGAGGGAGTGGAGTAGTAGCTAAAATGACAGCACTTATTTCTCCATCGCACTCATCCTTCGTTCCTAATATAGGACCAAAAAGCAAAAAGAGACTAAAGACTGAAGTTTACAAAGTTGTGACTGTGTGTTGGGGAAGACGAAACTCTCTGCTATTTTAACGTCTACTACGTTCTGAAGAAAAAACCTGTATGGCGTTGGGACTACAAATTGGGCAATTTGAGTCTTGGCTATTATATTGACACCAGCTCTACTAATAAACAAAAAATAGCAGTGTTTATTTTATATTGTGGGTCCCAAGACTAACGTTTGACAAATTTAGATGCTATTGCACAGAGACAGTTATGGATACCATACTCATGACACCGACCTAACCAATAGAGGACGAAATTGGACAAATACATTTTTGGGCGATTGTGGGTTTGGAATCAGGGACCTTCGATTGGGATACCAATGTTCTGCCACATGCGCCAGTTCAACCCCGTACGGGATCGAACCCACCACAACCTTCCGATTATAGACTGCCCGTTCTACCCTTTGACCACCGCCTCTCCTTACATATTGACCTTTTTGTCTCAGAAAGTTGCGTCATGGGAAAAATCTCCGACGTCCAGTCTTACCTGCCAAGCCTCCTTTACAATAGACTAAGTTTTGTTTCGGCTGTAAAATATACCTCCAAATATAACCCGACGATCCCTTGAGCTAACAAGTCAGATTCCAGCAGCGCTTGACTTTACATTTGGATCCCTGAGTAAACTCTACGTAATCGGCTCTCACTGGATCCGAGTCAGGAATGAAAGTGAGATTCGATTTTTGTATACCTTAATACAGAATCGCTAAAATACAAGCTTCACTATATTGAGTCGACTTTCGCCAGAAACCTGTTTCAAGGAGTTTCTGGTGGGTTGTATCAATAAATCAAATTGTAATGCGTCGTAGATACTGGCGTGCAGCATATTAATAACTTTATCTACATAATTATTATATTGAGTCGACTTTCGCCAGAAACCTGTTTAAAAAAAGAGAAATCTCTGGTGGGCTTTGGAGAAAAAAAATACCTGCAGAAGAATAAAAAATACACACGTACCACTAAATCAATTTGTACTGCGTCGTAGACAATCGTCATCATGGAGTGTCAGGCCGATTGGCGTTGGAAACCATAATACTACATTTGTATTATAGGATATGAACAAAAAATTATTACATAGGGGTATGCAATGTGCATGTACATATATATATATATATATTCACTTTTCAAGATTTGTTTCTGACTTATTATAAGAACTCCGATCTAAGAACCGATTTAGAACCGGATAAAAATCATTTCAACGATCGGATTACGTGTACATGTATTGTGACTGAGGACGGCGAGTCGGCGAGACATCGATATCGGAAACTGTTGGTAACGACGAGATTCCGAAGACTGTTTGGGGAAGTACTTGAGGGTGGCGACAACGATCGGTCGGCGAAGGACGGAATGGCCCCTGACAGGGAATCCCCGCCATGGCGTGGAATAGAGTGTATGGGTTTTGTAGGTGTGCGTCTTTTGTGGGGCGCGATGGAGAAATAGATGGAAAAAAGGGTTTGTGAGGGTGTGAGGGTGTAATGCCATAAGGCAAGAATGATATGTGTGGGCGGTTAAAGGAATGACAGAAAGAGAATTGGAGAGAACGAGAAAAAGAGAATGAGAGAAATAGATGAGAGAGAGAGAGAGAGAGAGAGAGAGAGAGAGAGAGAGAGAGAGAGAGAGAGAAAGAGAGAAAAGGA
>RQTK01001179.1:5603-25773 GCA_003991915.1 Elysia chlorotica | reverse complement strand
TAGATAGATAGATAGATAGATAGATAGATAGATAGATAGATAGATAGATAGAAAAAAAAATATATTAAGATAGTAAGCTGTTTAAAAATCTGGAACTACATAAACTAAGGGAAACCGGGCGGAAGTTTTACTTATTGATCTATCCGATCTATCTCTTTTTTTTTCCTCCCCACAGACAAGCCCGACTGGGTCGGTTTAAACAGAGATCCTATATCTAGCAAACATTGGGCACCAGGGGCGGAGCGCAACGTTATACTTCCACAAACATTCAGACAGACAGGCAAGCCCGCGGGACACACCCTCGGATCAGGGCTAGCACTGGCAGTCGGTGACACCAAGGCTCACGTGACAACGTATTGTCTCCCAGGTCCGTGTCGTTCCAGACTCCAGGTGGAGACACGAGCAAACAATAGCGGCCCTCGCCAGCCCACACTGGAGACTTTGGGATAACGGGACCGATAGCAAAACTGAGGACGGTAGGTACAGCAATATTATGCATCGGCGACCAATGAGCGAGGCAGCGCAGTCAATAAAGTGGATTGGCTTCTAACCAGAGGTCCCTGGTTTGACTTCCCACACCAAGTCGCATTGTTTCCTACTGGTCATCGGTGTCAGTACATGTATTATAAAGGAGATCTACAGCCAAACTGAAGACGATAGATTACGGAAACTGCACCGCGGTCCAATCATAGCTCTGTCCTAGATCTACGGGACCAATGAGACACCAGGAAACCCCATGCTTAATGGGCGTGATTATGTCATCCGTTAACGTCGTGTGGTTCTCAAAGTCTTCAATGACGACTGAGCCCCAGGCATGGGGGCGAACTGTCCCACAGTTCCAGCCTTTGCATGACTACATACTGTACATAATTCCCCAGAATATTTAATCGAGTTCCTATATTATTTTGCATCGTGTTTTTATCTGTATGACCATTTATGAGTAAAATCAGGTACACGTATTGGAAATAATCTATATTTTTTTTTCGTTTTTGTTAAGTTCAGATAAGTTGTTGATTTTTGTTGTTGTTCATTTATTTATTCATTTAGTTTGAGACGAGAGGATTAAGGATCGATTTCCCATACAGTCTCCTTCCCGCAGTTTACGCAGAACCACCCTTTTCTCCAAAATACAACGTTGCGAACCTTACTTATTACTTTGGCTTTAATGTTAACATTTCGTTTAAATTTCATTAAAACAAGCTTATGGTTCTTCACACTTAATGTGAAATGAAGAAAAAACAACTATGGCTTTGCGAAATTTTCCTTCTTTCTTCCTTTCTTTTTTCTTTTTATTTAATAGAGAAAGATTAAAAACATTGTAGTGTAGGCCTTGATATGTTATATATATGTTATACATATACTATTTTTTTAAAGAAGTGAAATACGATCACATACCAGAAAAGATAAAAAAAAAATAAGAACAATCCTCACTTACTATCTACTCCATCACTCTATATTCTGTATTAGCTGAATCAAGGGTAAAAAAAACAACAAAAAGCAAAACAAAACAAAAACGCAACATTTGTTTAAAATACATTTTTATTAACAACGACGAAGATGGTTAAAATGATGACTCCGTGTCTTTCTTTTAATGACATTGTTATCGATAGCGTTGAAGATATTGGCAGTGATTGAGTAAAAAGGTAACATTATTTTAGAATTTTGTCGCCAGATAAATGTATGTTGTTGTTTTTTGTGTGTGTTACTGGCAATGTTATTGATGGGCATGGCGACATTAACAGTGATGTATAATGATGCTTAATGTGAAATAGAAGGGAGCAAAAACGACAAACTGTAATTGTATGAAAATGTTGGGGTGGGAGAATGGACAGAGAGAGAGAGAGAGAGAGAGAGAGAGAGAGAGAGAGAGAGAGAGAGAAATAGAGAGAAGGAAAGAGAGAAATAGAGATGAGGAAAAGGAGAAATATAGAGAAGGAAAGAGTGAAATAGGAAGAGATGGGGATAATGAAGAAGAGATTCGACAGTATTAAAAAAGCCCAAAAAAAATAAATAAATGAGAAAAATAATCAAGATCAAAGACAGCCTTGGAGCCAGAAGAGAAAAACTCACTCCCCCCGTACCTCTTCTTTTTTCGCTATGCAGAGACAAAGGCAACATTATCCATCCTCCAACTTTTTTCCCCTTTTTTGTGTGAGTGCCCTATATCCTGTTTGTGGTGCGAAATACTGTTCGCTGATGAGTAAATAAAACTTTTTCAGTGCTCTCACTTTGGCCCCGCCCACTAGTCGTGGTGGATGCGCGGGGGAAAGTTCCTCGTGACTCAAATCCCTTCGCCAGTTCAGTAGGGCAATCGCCTTTTGCCACGCCCACTCTAGATCTCCACGACTCTCATTGGCTACCTCTCCTGCCAACTCACTGTGCCCTGTTATATCGATGATTCTATTGAGAAACGTTCCCCTCTCACTCTGTTTTGGCTCCGCCCACTAATTTCTGTCTGGATAAGAAGTATGGTGTTTACACCGTATTTACGTTTTGTTCTTTATCAGTGCTCTTTTTTCTCTTTCCCTTTCACTGTGTGTTCGTCGACGTGTGTTTGTGCCTACAACACCTTCGTTCATATCTTGGATTTAAAAACTACAGGAAAAGGCTCTTGAGGCGTGGACGAGAAAGTCATAAACTAGATAGAGAGCCTTGCGGACTACTTCAAACATCGGCGCTGCCAGAGGGCTTGTGGCTCATTCCCTGGCTTGTGTCTAGGGCTCCAAGTGCCTTCACATGTAGGAGATGTTAGCCCCAGGGTACGACACTTTTTTCCCCTTTACTTCTATTGTATATATGTACCGTACTTTTCGTGTCCTTGCCGCTTCTGTACGAGCTAAGCCTGAATTTTCTAGGCCTCCCTTCTCCATCTTTCTCTCTCTCTCTCTCTCTCTCTCTCTCTCTCTCTCTCTCTCTCTCACCAGCTCCATCTTCCTTCGACCATATTATTATATTTATCGTTTTATTATTACCTCTTCAGTAATTACATAGTTCATTATAGCGATTAATTTTAAGCAGCTTTAATTTGCAAGACTCTTAATCTCACAGATCCCCTTATTCATTCATGTAACAGTATTTATTTTGGAACTCATTCAATCTAGATATAGAACTAAGTCCATAACTTCTGTAGTCTCTACAACATAATTATCGGTTGGTAAATTCATAGCTTTCTAGGCGAGTGTGATATATTTCTTTTTTTTTTGGCGAGCTCTCTTCTTGATTTATTGCTCAGTGTACTAGGATTCTGTCTGCTTTCTCACGTGCTTTTAATCATTTGCTTCCCTTTACAAGTTAGGTTAGACCTACTACATGTCAATTTTCTCTGACCTTATATCTTTTGGTCTCAGCATCTCTAATTTCTAATAATTGCTACAATATATAGCGCCTGTTCCTTGATTAGTATTGTTCAATTTTTAAAACTATTGTTCAAGTTGCCATATTCTTACTTCTACAATCACCTTCACTACCTTTGTTCTTCATACTGTAAGCTTCTTTTCCCCCCTTTTCACTACTCTCCGTCTTTCTCTTCATTGAAATTATGGATCCCATTTTATTTTTATTAGCTTATTATTTTTACTACAGACTATAAAGGTGTACACACGGCGAAAGATGTAGATTTCTACTCTACAACATCCTTGTCAAGTGCTAGCATGTGTGGTATCTGAGAGAGCTGGCTCCTGGCTCAGTGCTAGGCAACGGATCATTCGCATCCTTACCGTACAACGTCCATAAAGTTTTGAAGTCGATATAGTGAAAATAAAAAAAAAATACAATAACACAAAAGAAAAAAAAATAAACACACACACACACACGCAAAACTGAAACAAAAAATTGCTCATACTCTACAAAGTGCCATAGTTCAACGCCTCCTTTAAATGCCCTCAAAACAAAAAAATATCTTTGTGCGTTAGATTAACATCAAAGGCTGCTGCCAGTGACATTTTTTGTCTAACGATTTAAATAAATATCTTTAACTTTAATAGCTCGTATTAATAGTTACAGCAGTAGTTCATTGACATATCAGCAGTTATGATACATCATACATAATTATACGCGTATTAGCAACAGGGAAATTAGTGTTAGTATATTAGGCAGTACATTTAGTAACAACATCATTAGATAGTAGTAGTAGTAGTAGTAGTAGTAGTAGTAGTAGTAGTAGTAGTAGTAGTAGTAGTAGTAGTAGTAGTTGTGGTAGTACTGGTAGTAGTAGTAATAGTGGTAGTAGAAGTAGTAGAGGAGGAGAGGGGAGAGGGAGATGCAAAAATAGAGAATTTAGGATCATTATTATTTTGTGGAAGTCGTGCTGTATAACGCCTTTAGATCTGTTATGCGCTGATCAATTCCAACAGTTTCGGACCAGTGAAATGATTATGTTCCATGTATTTTGAGGTTAGTGTACAGGGTTGTCCAGGAGAAGAGACGTTCGGGGTTGTGTCCCACGTCCAGGTTTATATACTACCGTTCCCTTCTGATTGCGTCAGTACAGTATTATGCGACCTTTGGAGACATAAGTCTCGCTCGATATCCCGTTTCTGCCTAGGTGCGGCATAATGTAAACAACATTTTTTGTCAGACTTTATAAGTCTTGGGATCAGTAGTTGCACAGAATACTCATTTAGACATAGGACCAAAAGGCGTTAAGCTAGGAGAGAGCTTTTCCACCCGGCCACAATAAACAAAACATAAAAAAGAATACTCATTTTGAGGTTAGTTGAGTTAAGTCTGTAACTGTTACAGAGAACAGCAACACTACTAATACATGTAGTACTATGCTGGTAGTACCAGTGGCTCATCTCTATCCAACAGATCGTGTTATCTCAAAAGCTGCAGGCAGGTCAAGAAGATGTTTGTACTTTATAGCTTATGGGGCTGCCATTATTCGGAATAGTATTCCGAATAACTCTACAGCTTATCCGGAATAATATTCCGAATAATGCTGCAGATTATCCGGAATAGTATTCCGAATAACTCTGTAGCTTATTCGGAATAGTATAAGCGGGTGTATTTTTAGCATTCTGTGGCTAAGCCAAGCTAAAATAGGTCAAACGCGTACGGTTTGAGTCTAAGAAATTCGGTCCCATTTTTTTAAACTTGTAATATTTCTGGTTGTGGCTGTAAATTATAGCTCTAAAACAATTGGTACTTAGTTATAGAACTTAATTATTATCCACATAATGTATGCATGTAAATCAAATATTAAAATTAAGTGTATAAAAAGGAATCCTTTTAGAAGACCTTTATTGTGATAATGACAGTTAGAAAGTCGTACGTGAAAAGTAGACCTACAGCTATGCTGCAGAGTGATGTGCAGACTTGCATTGACAGCCAAATCATGAATTTTAGACACTAGCCCTATGTCCCATTCCCTTTTTAGCATCCAGATACATTTTTATATGTCTTTTGTCATCTTTCTTTGTTTCTCCCTCTGTCTCTCTATATGTCTGTCTGGCTATGTGTCTGTCTCTACCTGTCTCTGTCTGTCTGTCTGTCTGTCTGTCTGTCTGTCTGTCTTTCTCTCTCTCTCTCTCTCTCTCTCTCTCTCTCTCTCTCTCTCTCTTTCTCTCCACCGCCAGTTCACCTTTGTAACCCATAGATATTAGATAGGACGACGGTGATCTTTTCTAAGAAAAAAAAAACAACATAAAAAGAGAGTACAAATCTATCGTCGTGCCACGGGGACTGGGTGAAGCAGGGGGGGGGGGGGCAAACAAACCCTCACTAAAACTTAACATTAAGCATGCCTATCAGTACATATACCACTATTCATCAGTTCACTGGAATCGATCTGCTACTTGTACTAGTAGAATCATGTAGTAGCTTAGAGCTCATCCGATTAACTTCAATTTTCTTACGCCAAGTAAAAAAGCAACTCGACTGTTATGCTTAGGTTATTGGTGCTATGCGAGTGTGGTTCTATGATGCTCGCGTCAAGCTAGAAACTGGACATTCGCCGCTGACCCAACATGACTTCAGTCAAAACCCCCAAGCACTACACGCTACACACAAACACACACACACACATGACTGTTATGCTTAGGTTATTGGTGCTATGCGCGTGTGGTTCTATGATGCTCGCGTCAAGCTAGAAACTTGACATTCGCCGCTGACCCAACATGACTTCAGTCAAAACCCCCAAGCACTACACGCTACACACAAACACACACACACACACACACACATACACACATACTTTACCGCTGCTTTCCTACATTAAATCTAACACCGTATGTTAGAGAATTTCATACGTTTATGTTAGATTAATTCTACTTTATGAGATCTAAGATCACACACAGAGTTTATCTTTTCAATACAAATCACGCTAGAGCTAGATCTAGCTCAACATTAGCTCTACTTCTAGCCTATAGTTTGCCACAGTACAAAGTGCGATTGTACTCGGCATTCCTTAATGTTTATGTATCGAATTACATTCAAAGACATTAGAAATGGCTAAAAATGCATACTTTGTCCAAACATTTCTTTTTTCATTTACTAAGACTCATTTTAAAAATCGAATCGAGGTATGTAGACCGGGTTAAAGAGCTATATTTAGACACATCTATGTGCTTCCGCTCGCCACTATTCCGAATAACAGGTCCGCCGCGGAACTGTTATTCGGAATACTATTCCGAATAATCACTTCGAAATGAAAAACAAAAGAAATGTTTGGACAAAGTATGCATTTTAAAACATTCTAGTGTCTTTGAATGTAATTCGATACATTATACACCAAGGAATGTCGTTCTAAACCCAAGCGAGTATGATCGGTGCGATTGTACTGTGGGAAACTAGAGGCTATAAGTAGAGCTAACGTTGTATGAAGAACTAGATAATAGATCCAGCGTGATTTGTAATGAAAAGTTAAAACCTGTGTGTTACCTTAGATCTTATAAAGTCAAATTAATTGAACGTAAACTTATAAAAATGTCTAACGGTGTTAGATTTAAGCAGTGGTAAAGTGTGTATGCGTGTGTGGTTTGTAGTGTTTGGATTTTCTGACTGAAATCATGTATGGCCGGTGGCGAATGTCCAGTTTCTAGCTTGACGCGAGCATCATAGAACCACCGACCTAAGCATTACAGTCAAGTTGGGTTTTTTTTTTTACTTGGCGTACGAAATTTTGAAGTTAATCGGATGAGCTCTAAGCCACTACATGATTTAGTACAAGTAGCAAATCTATTCCAATGAACTGATGAATAGTGATACATGTACTGATAGGCATGTTTAATGTGAAGTTTTAGTGAGGGTTTGTTTTGCAAAGTGACACGGGTCCTTTCTCACCAACCACAGTTGGTGCAAAGTGACGGGACCACACTTCTCACCAACCGCAGTTTACCCAGAAGCCTACATACAGTCCACCAAATTATTTTATTGTTTCACTTTCGAGGCCATTTATCTCTACACTACGCTACAGAGTTTAAAATAGAACGTCCTGTCTAGTCTACAGCCGAGGTCTAGGCCTACCTGACACTTTAAAAATGGAGGCATGGATAACCTTTGACAGATTGGAAACGATTGCTATCAAGAATAAAAGGCTGAAGAGAAAAGTTTACCTAGTAAAAAATCAACATGAGCTTTCTTGCAAGAACATTGGTTGATTTTGAAAATAATTACGTTTAAAGTAAATTGTGCAAGATACATAATTTTTTTTAAAACTCTGTTGTATTGGTTGTGATCTTTTTATTGTTGTCGTTCGTTCTAAATCTAATTAATTTGCTTTGCATTATAACTGACTTGCAATAAAATGCTTGAGCTCATGACAATTGGATCTTGATTTGTTTTTCTTTCATGTCACATTACATTGCACAAGAGTTAATAAATAATTCCCTAAAGGTTGAACAGTCTGAAAGGAATTCAAGTTGGGGATAACTTGGTAACTTTGTCAAATTCAATTTCACTCAAAACAGATTGTGAAAAAAATAGTTATTATATAGTTAAGATTACTTATGCTGAGTACATGTTAATTGTTATTGTGTTATTCGTTTACATGTTTGTATGATGTGACTATGTTATGTCTAAGATAGCCCCATTAATTTAATAAATATGACCATAAAATTGTCACCCTGTTAATGGCATTGTTGGAGAATGTTTCATTTTGCTGCTGAAATAAAATACTGTACAATACAATTATACCAGGTTCTTAACAATAAACCATTTTAAAGAAATTAAAACCAGGACGTTAGCGAAGTAAGATCTGAGTAGCAATTGATATTTTACTTGAATATTGAGATGGTGATTGAAGTTATGATGGAACTAGGTCTCAATATCCCTAAATAACACAATGCCTGGAGGCTGTCAGATAGTTTTGGTACAGTTCCTTTACGAGACATATAATTCAAAACTTTACACCCAAATGGTACTATATAGACATACATTTACATTGAAATGATGCCATCCCATCATTTAGTTTGAGTTGGTGCAAAGTGACACGGGTCCTTTCTCACCAACCACAGTTGTTCATATAATCTCGGATCTCGTGTTATCGTAATGACAGTGATAAGACTATTTTATCTCACTTTACCTAGAGGAGTTCCACTCTGGAGCACTTCACAGAACCTGCCCCAGGCTATTGAGAAATATTAGCCCGTGTGCTTTATTATCTAGATTACACACTTAGACACTGCTTAGGAAACAAAAACAAAACCAAGAAGGCATCATTACGAGTTTTGAAGAGTTCATTTACAGCGGTGCTAATAAAGCCAAGTGTTTAATGGAAATCTAATTCCTCGCATCTTCACATCCGGATAAAATATTGTATGCTCTTCAAACGTGTCGAGATGTTCGATCACATGGGAGGATCTGCTAATTCACAAATATGTGACGGGCGATGGGGAGCATATGCTGATCTGGCACTTAGATGGCTCTTGATTATAAACTGATTTATCATTATCACTATCGTAATCGTCACATTGTTTGTCACAATTTGTCTAATAACAAGAGTGAGTGTTTAAGATGCGTATCTTAAGGACTTAATCCATGTCATAGAGTGGATATTAGACGCATAGCATAATTATAATGTGGATGGTTTCTTTAAATTAGCAGCGTACTGAAACATTCTTTTCTTAATTCATGTACACTTATTGCTTTTGTTTAACAAATCAGAGCTCAAATGGGGAATTAAATAAAAAAATATCTCTAGGTGTATCATAACAATGCGTTAATAAACAGCAACATTTATGTGCCTATCCAGTCTATGTGTACCATAAGGGAATTCACAAAGCCTTAAAACTCATGAATTCTCTTCAACACATAGGCGCATTTTGAAATCTGCCCTGTGTTACTCTGTCTTAAATAATAATTATTATTTCCCAATAATTTACCACGCTCAAAAACACTCTGTTCACCATAAGTTTTGTTCGTTATCGTGAAACCTAACCATATAAGTTAACTGGAGTATGAATTTTATCTGTATAGCTAAATATTCTTTTAAAGGTCTCTCCTAGAATAACACATAGATAAGTGTACCAAAAAAAAAACAAAAAAACAACAACCCACAAACTAAAACTTATGTGAGTGAAACAATCCAAAATGCTTTTGACACAAAATTAAACTAGTTGAAGCAACAATTATGACAAACAGTGATTAAACACAAACAATAATAATAATAATAATAATAATTTAATAATAATAATATTAATACTAATACTAGTGGTGTTTAAAACAATGATAATGGTGATAATGATGATTATTATGTTATATTATGATTATATAATTGTTATTGCTTTTCCGTACAACTCTTTTTTTTTCTTTTTAAATAATTGTCAATACAATTTTGTTTTCCCCCTGGAATCGCACATAATTATGGTCTAATCGGAAAGCAATCGATGTTTGTAGTCATTTTTTTAATAGGACTTAACTATACAGTGAATATTGAAAGCCCCAAGCATAAGTATTTCTATCATGTATGGAATCGCACGCTACCATAATTACGATTATTATTGATTTCATTATGTCCTCTGGATTCGCTGGGTTGATTGCTATGAAAGCTTTGATTTATTTATAAATTGGATGCAAATCTAAAATTTAAGAAAAAATCTTTATTTAAATGTAGGCGTTTTGAAGGTTTTAAATCTACAAATAATGTAGGCGTTTTGAGGGTTTTAAATCTACAAATTTCAAAGAATTATCTAGTATAATACAAAATAAAATTTCTCTGGTTTAGTATATACCGTGATGCAATGTTGTAAAGTTGTGCGGGTACGGAGAACGTTGCAAGCGAAAGTTAGTCTCAATCTGATGCACGTATCAGTTACCGTACTTTACTGCTTGAATAATTATTGAAACTTTAATTTGCGCCGTTGCTTTTTTAAAAAAAATTGGCTTTAACAACAACAACAAAATTTTTTTTTTATGTAATAAGTTTTCACTTCAAGAATTCGATGATCTGTTTTTTTTTTGTTACCTGGATTTTCTTCTCTCGTGGATTTAACATCGAATTCTAATTTTTGTAATGCATTGCTTATTATTTCAATAACATACAAATTAAATGTTTGAAAAATAGACATAATGCATCCTCAGATTCTTAAGTTCAGACATTAGTTATTTAAACGAAATAGAAAAAAATACACACCCGTTATAGCATCACAGGATTGTGATCCTAAGCTCTGTTTTTTAAGTGTATAGAACCAGCATTTCTATGTACTTTGCATCGTATCATTTATTTAAAGAAGGCGACGAAATGAGCTATACATTATTTTTGAAGAGAAAAATAGATTATCTAGACTTTGTTTTCCGAACAAATGGTTATGTTTTAATAAGAGAAGGGTGGCGATGGAAAACTGATTAAATAAAAATGATTAACTTCTAGAGATTCATATCCAATCATACCTCTCTTCTTCTCAGACTGTTTACTGCACTGTTGTTCAAATTCATAATTCATATAGCTCCTTTTATTTTTTTTATTTTTTTAAATTAAATCCTTTTCTCCTCTTACTAGAAATTTGGCTAGATTTTTATAATGATACATAATATAATTATACAAAGAGGGTTGCAATATAATTGTACTTTTGGATTTTAACAGAAAAGTATTATATTATGTTAAAGAAGCGTCGTTATCAATTTTAAATAGTTATGAACAAATATAGTGAGTTTAACACTAATCAAGCTAAAACGCCAAGGCTGTTATAGACCAAACCGTCGATAATCTTCTTTCTGTTTAAATCATTTCAATGTATTTTGATTGTTAAAGTTGAGTGTAGTCAATCCCGTCATTGGTAGCTGTTTTGTTGTTGTTTTTTTAAATATCTGATTGCCACAAAATCAAGGTCTTCTACAGGGCCAATGTGGCTGGTGCATGACTGTCTTGGGGGCCCTAAAAAAAGTCCGTGCATGAGGGGAAAAGGGACTTAAAGTACACAATGATAAATGAATGCGAGCATATTATTATTAAAGGTATATAATCCAAAGTTGTTTTTAGAAGATTTCCCCACTGAATTCCGTTTTCACTTTTCTATACCTCAGCGAACTATTATAGTCTTGGATCTTTATGTTTTTGTAATATAAACTTCGAAACTAAAGAGTTCTAATGCGTTTGTCATACGGTATTAGCATAAACAAACATAGCGACAGATCAGCCTGTAGCCCGAGCTGACGGGGCTTAGATAACGCTAGCAAACAAGTCCCGCCACCCGACCGTTGCTTGTCTGGGAGACAAAAGAGTTCCATTCCTTCCTGTCCATGGATTGGATGGTAACCTTAGCTGGCTATTATTCCGATCCATGGTCACAAACGATCGCTAATCATTGTTCAAATCAGAAGTCATAATTTCCTTTAAAAAAAAAAGAAAAAAAAAGATCGTAAATCTCATAAAAAGCACAACTGTTCCATTTGAAAAAAAAAACAAACAACACCAAGTAAGAATGGAAAGTACACGCTCTCGTACACACAAACAACAACAAAATATTACAAATTTTTCATGAATTATCGCATGATCGTATTTCTATCAAGTTTGCCATAGGTCTAGGTTTGCAGTTGAACAATCCCAGTTTGGCGTAAATTTGACAAAAATAAAATCCGTGCTCCGAAAATCCCTTATTCTAATACATGCAGTTTGAAAAATAAATATGTTGACATTGACAGTGGTCTGAGAGAAATCAGCTACGGGGAATTTTTTTCAAACTTTTCTGCTGTGCACATTGAATATATTTTTGAATTTTTATAATCCAATCCGATGCGCAGAAAAACAACAACAACAACAACAACAACAACAACAACAACAACAACAACAGCAGCAACAACAACAATAACTTCTCATTGGAAATAGGTTCAAGTTCTTCGCAATATCGTGTTTGGTTTTATTTGTTAATGCAGAATCAATCGTCGTTATTGTCATTGCGTTCGGTGTGCCCGTTCGAGCTTTGTTCAACATGCGCTTGTTTCTATTTTGCTTTATACACTTTTACTTGTCCAAAGGCCCCGTTGAACCTGTCTTTGGTTATTTTAACTGTACTCGACTGTCAATTCGATGATTCTCATGGACCTGAATTAGTCAATTTTACTACATAGGCAACAGTCATGCATTTCCCATTCGTTATTTTCATAATGCAACGATAGACACAATTTTCTACCCTTATTAACATTTTCCATACAGCTTTGGAGACAAATAGTTGTCGAAAAAGAGAAAAAGGATAGAAAAAGGTGACCAACTGTGAGATCCGATGTAGTAGACTGGTCATAGACCTTAACATTGATTTTTCTTTTTTATATCCTTTCTACCAGATACACTATGTGGAGGATGACCAGCGCGAACTTTGAGCAATCAGTGGAGATCTAAGAGGAACAACCACCTCTTGACATCATCTATATTTCAGTATTGGAAAAACTAAGTGTACAATTGCCTCTCGTTGAAATATTTATCCCTAAGTCTTCAGATATTTATATGGATTCTCCTAAGAATTTAAAAGGTGAAATAAAAATTACTGAAAGGATATAAAAAAGACAAAAAAAAACAACTAATAAATAAAATAACTTTTGCTTTATGCTTGCAAGGTAAACGTTGACATTGCATTCACAATGTACGCCAACCATCCGTTCACAACTCCGTTCTCGGTGAAGGACATTCTGAGCTGGTCTGAGCAGCAAGGCGCCCTTGACTACCCCGGGGGAGGGCTGGGCTATATGCAAGGCCCGCCCTACTCCTATGACATGAGCCCCACCCATCAACACAGGGGAGGAGCACCCACTTCTGGCTACGACCAGTTGTCTGCCTTGCCGAGCAACCCGGCATGCCTATACGGCAGCGCCACGCCCACATACACCAACCTGTCATACCCGACTCACCACGCCCACCCTCACTCGTCAGCCGCTGTCATGGTCGGAGGGGGCGGGACCATGCTCAAACCGTCAGATTATGATGTGGGCGTGATGTCCGGACTGGGCGGGATCAAACCAGACTACGAGACCCAGGTCACTGCGGACAGCATGAGTTTGCCCGTCAAGCAAGAGTACGAGAGTCACGTGACCGAGATGGGAAGTCACGTGGGACACATGGGAGACCAAGTGTGCATGGAGGACGAATGCGAAGACAAAGGTAAATATTTACTTTGAAGTAACCCCGCCCATATGAAGTAAAACATTAATTTAGTGAAACATGCGGGCTAAAAATAACCCTTTATACCTTTTGATTAATTTTTGATTGACATTTTCGTACCATTATTTTTACTATTATTATTGAAACATAATAGGCAATGTGCTACGAATAACGCCATTTTGCACTCCGTTATAAATAAATATCATAGGCATATCTGATGATAAATACCTTTGAACGGGTGCCTAAAACTTTAATTTCCATTCAGCGTCGATATCTGCTTAGAGTATCATGATTGATATGACCGTAGAGTCAAGAGGCGGCGGGGTCTGTGTAATTGAACGTTTTGCGTTTGTTTTCACATAAGATTACAACAACAACGAAAACCAACACCGTTCTACCATTCTATCTTTATCTTATTTCGATTGTTTTTCAACGACACGGAAGCACCGATTTTTTTATATCTTGTTTTCCAACGTCTTCTTGCGAATATTTACTCTCTCTCTCTCTCTCTCTCTCTCTCTCTCTCTCTCTCTTCTCTTCTCTCTCTGTCACACACACACACACACACACACACACATAAACCCCTTTGAAGCGTATTTGATTGAGACGAGTCTCTTATCTGTCTCTGTCGCGACTGCAGAAATTTTTTGTTCGTGCGAATCTCCATGGCTTCTGGCACAATTCTCTTTTCCCAGCTTATCAAGGAAGACCATAAGAAAGAATCTTTGGTCGGAGATAGCTAAGCTGTTTCCTTGTTTGATGTCTCCTAAGTCTCAAGAAAAGTCACATAGGTCCACTGGACACCAGTGCGGCAATACCCGGATCTTGGCAGATCATAATTACTATACTGAATCCGAGTCAACCAATAAAAGCAACAAACAAAACAAAACAAATAACAGAGAAAAAAAACAACAACGAAAAAGCGCATCTGCCGGAGCGAGGCTCGAAGTCTGGCTCTCCTGCATTGGAGACCGATGCCATAACCCCAGTACCAAAACCCTGCTGGAATTGCTAGCAATAGTTTCCATTCTCATTTCATAAGAGGCGATATACCTTAGTCATGTTCTCTATACGGTTTAACGTCTCCTAGGTTCCTCTAGGGACTCCTATACGACCAGGGGCCCCAAGACTTACGTCTGATAATTTTATGTTCTGCCACACAGGCGACAGGGCGGGGATGCCATGACTCCTGTCTCAGCCGGTCACATTATACTGACACCGACCCAACCAGCCAGTAAAGTGGCTTGGCTTTTAATCAGAGGTCCCTGGTTGAACTTCCCTGATAATTGTAATGTGACTACCAAAGTCCTGGGTATCCCGCGGATCTAGAGTACCTCGCCGCATAATAAAATTATGATCTTCCTTGAGAACCCAAGAGACATTAAACTAACAAAAAGCTCCACTTTCTTCGACCTGAAAATAGTCTAGACTAATAGCTTCTAATTACGAAGAATTATGTTAATTGAGTAAAAAAAACCCACAACACCTGGCGACACAGTACAACTATGGATTTAACAGTTATTAAAATCACCAAGATATCTGAGCTAGTGCAATGTAGCGCGATCATTAAGTTCAATTTACTCAATCGTTATAGCTGAAAAGATTCTTAAGACGTATAACAAATTAATTATTGTTATGTTAAAAAATGAAGATTGTCTTCCATTTGACGAAACGTTGGAAACAGTCGATATTTGTTTGATATTTTTCATCATTCACCTCAGAGAAATAATAAAACTTTTTAACAAAACTAGGGCTCGAAAACAAAGTTTACTTGAGTATCCTGGCGCTAGATTTCTTAGAATAGTAATGTGGTTGGAGAAAGCGATGTTCTATCCTAGTTTAACGTCTAATAGGTACCAAAGGAGTGTGGTTCACACTTTAAATTTAATAATTGTTCTTGTCTAAGATTAAATATCATATTCAAAAGATGGTCACAACTAAATAATATGCATTTAGTAACCGTTCTAATCTATAAACACGCATTCTTGTCTAATTACTTTCTCACATATTCAACTCTCTCCATATCCTTTCTCTTCGCTTCAATCTTTTATGCTTTTTGCTGCCAATGCTGCTGCTTCTTGATTTTTCACTCCCCTTTGTTACTCTCTAGCTCTCCCTCTTTTTATCTTCTTGTTTTACCGCTACTTTAAAATTTGCCGTTGTTGTTAAGGACTGGTCACTGGTCAAACACCTGTGTTTAAACGCGAATTGATAGAAGAAAGGGAGACCGTAAAGGGACTGATGCGATACCTATAGAAATCACGTGACTCCGGAACGAAGGGAGCCTACTCCGAAAGGCGATAAGATCAAGCGGCTCTGAAGTGGAAGCCAAGAATGTCTTACTCTCCAGCCTTTGCCTAAAGCGGCATAGACACAATTGAAGTAACGTTAACAGACAAAAAGTGCCTCTAGAGGCTCTGGTAGGAAAACTTTTGGAGGGCACTCAGGGAAGAGGATAACTAAGTGGATTCAAGTTTTGTTACTGGAACTTCTTAGGCTTGTGATCATAATGCGGAGATGACGATCGGCCGCAGGTAAATGGTAAAGAGAAAGTTGCACGATGAAGTGTGGGTGTGTGTGACAAACCAGAAGAGGGGTAGAGAAAGTAAAGGGGGATACGCAGAAGAGGATTGCTAAAGGGAGGGAGGGGGGAGTGAATGTAAGGATTTCAATTGAAGACAAGTGGTGTCCCTGGTCTAAGAGGTCTCTAAGAATATTTATACCAAAGGCTGGAGTGCCACCCTACACTCACTGACGAAAACTGTAGTGTTCTAGAACTAGAGATGTGAGCATAATGTGGAGGATATACACTTGTTTCTATCGCATCGCCGACAGAAGTTTGTGTGTCCTCACAGCAGCCACAGCGTTTCCCGTGTGTCTTATTTGTTAGAACTTTGTAGTTTTGTTTTCATTGTGCCATCGATCGGACGGTAGCCTTTTCATATCAAAGACAAAGAGGACGTAATTTAGTAGCCCTCTAAATGTTCTAGGAGGATTAAGATAGGTAAAAATAGCTTCTGAACCAAAGCTTCGGACTGTTTCTAGGCCAACGTATGATTTCTTACACTGTGTTTCTGTGATACTGTATCTTCACGTTGAAAATCAAAGTTATAATGGAACATCTTGTTCTTTGGATAGTAACTTTCTTAGTGAAATATAGTCATCTTTAGCAGCTTGCTAATATAGTTGTGTTTTTGCTATGAGATTTTTTTTGCCTCCGGTATTCAAAGTTAAATATCGATATGCATTTTCCATGTTTTGAACCTGTTATAGATTGGACATAAACTAATAGAAAACTAAAACAAATAAATACAAAGCTACGCACGGTCGCGAAGAATCCATTAATAATAGTAGTCCCACAAATGGTGGTATCCAAAGATCTCACACAAGTAAGCAGAATAAGTACGCATGTCCAATATTCATGCGGACTCATTTTTTTAAAACTGTAAACAAGCAGGGTGAGTTCTCACACGGTCGGCTGTTGACCCCAAAGTACCAATGAATTTTGAGATAACAAACCGTGTATAGTTTATAGAACCAAAGTGGCTCGAGTTGATGTTCAGATTACACCTTGTGACGTCAAACTCGAAGGTCGGAGCAGACATGGAGTGCTATGTGTTTTAGCGACTACTTAGACTTCGTGCCTATAACAGCTTTCCCGCTTGACTCGAAAAGTCCAGGGAAACAGGAGGGAGACAGGGGACTGTTCCTCGTCAGTCGTCGGTCACTATGGTTTATCCTGGCTATCCCTGGACATGGCAAGTATGGTCCCCGTGTCCAGCGCCAGCTTCGCCGTACTGTAAGTTGAGGCAGTCTTAACTTTTCTTAGATTTTTTAATCATGTTGTCTTCTTAGTCATAATACAGGCTTTGCTATCCACATGGCGATAGTGGATGTCATAATCACGCCCATAAACATGAGTGTTTGATGATCGCTCATTGGTTCTGTAAGTCTAGGACACATCTATGAATGGACTATGTTTGGTGCACATTTCCTTAACTGTCATCTTCGTTAGCGCAAGATCTCTAATGAGGATCCATATAAGACGATGGGGCGCCTTCGTAGCTTTTTCACACGTCTATAATTGCTCTATATAACTATTAATCGCCAAAGGAGGTAACAGAGCGGTGGTGGCTCAATCAGTAAGTGGTTTATGCTGAGAGCGAAATGTCCCCAGTTAGAATCTCAGCTAGCTGGTGCCCCCGTATCCGTCTGCAGGCACTTGTTTAAAGATGTTAAAAGCTGTTGCAAGTCTTGTTTAGTTCATGTTGACATCGACATACCAAAGCGATGCCCTGATATGTACTCCCATCGTGTTTTAATCGTGTTGTGGCTCATGGAGAAGAATAATCTTAGAAAGATAAAAAAAATACAACCTGGCTAAACATATACATGCTAATACCAAAAAAACGCAGAGTCTATGATAGATTAAATATTAAAATCTGTCATAATAATTGCACAATCACTACGTTAGATTTACAGAGCAACCATACTCTAGTTACTTGATACATCTTCAAAGAAAAGCAGTCTGTCGTGCTGTATAGTGCAATTTTTGTCGCTCAATCTGTGGAGCAAATTGTGAAGCTCTTCTTTTCACCACAGCTTGTCTAACACCCCCTCCCACCCTGTGGATTTGATGATTAGTCTTCCAAGATAGCACCCAGCGACTATACTGCCGACATTTTAAACGGATCGTATCTTCATTGGCCGTTTTATCTATCCTCATTTAAACTTGGGGGTTATCGCAACAATGAATTTCTCACTCAAGCCTCGTCTTTTTTCTCTCTTGTCTCGGCCGATTATCTCCCCCTGCTCGTAAAGTCTCCAGAGTGCTCTGTCGTAAAATGTTCTATTTTTAGACCACCTTAGATAAGTTTGTTAGTGAGTGAGTTAGCGAGCGGGGGCAGAGTGAATGAAAGAGAAAGAGGGACAAAAAAAGGAATAAAAAAGAAATAGAGAAACATACAGAGGGAGAGAGATAGTTTTTGTAATAACTATGAAATGAAAGTATATCTCACACACAATATGTGTATGAAAAAAAAGAAGAAATTAGGTACCCAAACCAAAAGATAGACATACAAAAACATTAATCATGAAATGAATGTGTGACGCGATCTTCGGATTTTGGACATTCATTGTGGAATTCATTCTACTCTAAAAGATACCCCCCCCCCAAAATAAATTGGTTTTGTTGACATGATATATTGTCACCATTTTATTATAACGAGAGATCATACGGATTCTAGAACTGTCAATTGTACTGGATAAAGATGTCATTAAAAAAAAAAGAGAAAAAATTAAATTACATTTTTTTTATAACACCTGATAGCATTGCTGACACACTAGCGACGCCAAACTGTCAGCTTAGATTATCTAAAGCCCAGACGAGAGTAAAAATACATTTTAATCGTTTTTTGTTTTTGTTTTTTTTTGTTCTTGTTTTTTTAAAACATATTTTTCGTTTGGAAGAATTATTTAACCTACCCTAAATGCATTGTTTTTACAACATAAAAGCAGCAAGCTGGGTAGATGGGAAGATGGGAGAGGAGGGGGGGGGGGCGAGATAGATGAGTTGGTAGAGCGCTCTGATCTACAGCTCCTAGGTTTAAACCCCAACCCCAATAAGGCAGGACTATTCCTTCTATTTCCTTACTGTTTAGGTGGGAATTGGTACAGTATAAGATGTGATCAGCTCAGACAGAATTTCTGGTGCATATTGTGTAACCCATGTTTCGCGGTAGTAACGTACCATGAAGCATTGTTAGACTTACTTCAAGTGGTCATACACGAAATAGTCTAATTGCTGGCGATTGATGGCAAGAAACAAACAAAAAACCCGAAAAACAACAACAGCAACAGCAAAAAACAACAACAAAACCACCACCACCACCACCAACAGTAACACGAAAGCAAAAAGAACAAATAGAACATGAACATCTGTGCTTGATCCCTCGTCATTTGGTAAAATACAACGTGTAGTTAACATTAATTTTTTAATCTCGAAAAGTTTCTGCCCGGTGCCATTTCAAAGTACTTTCCACGATGCTTGTAGTAAACTGGGTTGAAAGATACGCTCTGAACTTCCAAGACGGAAATCATCAGGGTGGACCACACTCACCACAGGCTTATCAGTTGTTTGGAAGTGGTTAGTTGAAGTCCTTCAGTTTTCCTACCATTTCACCAAATTTATCTGGGACGCTTGACAGCAACTTAAATCCATCCTCGTTGGGGTCTTTGATGTGGATAAAACGTAGTCTGGTCCAGGGGAGAAAAAAAACCTCATGCTGATTTCAACAGCTTGGGAACACAGGGTCTACTTTTTCTGAGTAGCTTTATTCATTTATCTTTTTGACATGGTATAGCTCTCTGGACGCTGGACGCTATATACTAATGTAATTAACCTCGGCCTAGGTTCGTTTTCTCGACAATTTTCTTTTTGCTTTCTTATGTATCTCTTTTTTAACACATGGAGTTACTCTTTTTGACAGCCCTGTGTTTATTTATATATACATATTTCTATTTCCCACCTTAAGCCATTCTCTGTCTTTCTATCTGTCTGCTGCTTGCCTATTTTTCCACTTCTTTCCCTCTCGATCTCTTTTCTCTTTTTGTGTCACTTACTATGACCCCTCCCCCCCCCCC
>RQTK01001178.1:113887-126752 GCA_003991915.1 Elysia chlorotica | reverse complement strand
CATCATCATCATCATCATCATCATCATCATCATCATCATCATCATCATCATCATCATCATCATCATCATCATCATCATCATCATCAGTACCATCAATATCATCATCTTCATAACTGGCGTCAATGTCAACATCTGTAAGTTCACCGTTAAAATTTTACACGCAAAGCCGTTTCTTTAAAACAAACAAAAAATAATTAAACTTAATAGCTTTAAGGTGATCTATAGCGAGATTAATTTTGAGGACACAGAAATAGTTGATGAATGAACATGGTTTATAAAAAAAAAAAAAAAACTCAGGAGCTTAAAACCAGATGGGCCTAATTGTTATCTCGGTGTAGGAGTTTGCGCTAGGAACAGGAAACCGGATATTACATACTTTGCGATTCCGACGCAAACGCATAACATAATCACAACTTCAAAGCAAGGCATTACAATGTCTTATCACCCATTGGCTCCTTAAATCTAGGCTAGGATTGTGATTAGACGCCGGCGTGGATTCCCTAATCTATCGTCTTTGTTTTGCTTTAAGCCGCCTTATCGCAAAGCCGCTATTTTGCCTCTAGAGGCGTTATGGTCAGTCTCGTGAGTAGTTTATCAGGCTCTAATCGATAAATAGGATGCGATGGTAGCCGTGCTAGCAAACCACCATCATACGCTTAAGGCTTATGGTAGAATGTGAGAGCTATACATGTCAACTCAGTTTTAAAATGATCTATCATATTTCTAGAATACTATAAATCTTTAGTATTTTTTTCAATGAGGTAGATCGTTTTACTACTGATGTGATGATATACTTGTTCCGATACTGGCACATCCTCTTATAACATGAGATGTTGTACTTAGCGATTTAAAAACCAAAAAAAACAACAACCAACAACTATAAGAACACAAACAAAAGAAAAACAACAATCCTGCTCCAAAAACAACAACAACAACAACAACAACAACAACAAACACAAAAAACAACACAATTCTGAGAAGACTATCCTGTATTTGTTCCTTTTTTAATAATAATAAGATGTTCTTTTAAGCTTAAATGGAATAACATATTATGCTTTACAAAGTGTTTACAAAAAAAAACAAAAACAAACAACAACAACAAATTAAATAATAAAAAAACCTATCACAGGTTTACGACCAGTAGGAAAACATTTTAGAAATTTATCAAGCTCTGATAGATGAGCAGGACGCGATGGTATTTGGTTTTAATACTAGAATATGAGAGCTGTACACGCCCATTTTAAAATGATCTATCTTGTTTCTAGAATACTATAAATCTTTAGTATTTTTTAAATGAGGTAGATCGTTTTACAACTGATGTGCCTATGTACTAGCGCCGATAATAATAACTACAGTACATGTACATTATCGTATACATGTAGCATGAACTAATGAACCATTCGCACTAGTAAGAGTAAAAATTGAAAACATGTTGAAAATAATAACGTTGTTATTGTTCCTTTCTTAATATAAGTAAAATGGATCTTTCCACACTTTTTAGTTTCTATCCTAAACAGAATTTTATGTACCTTTTCACAAAATGATATTTAAAAAAAAACCAAAAGTAAGTATGAACATTGTATTTAGATTATGGATAATAAAACACATATGATACGCTACCCACGACGAGGAAGAAATAGTTGAGAAAACTATTAGGTTTCTTTTCACTATGATTATACACACAGCTAAGTTAAGCTCTTCATCATGATTCTGTAAATGAACTTTGTGTTATAAGAAGCAGTTTACAAACAAAAATAACACAAAAATAAAACGGAATTAGCACTGAATTTAAATTGACGACCATTTACCACTTATGCTTTTAGGGAAGTTTAATATAAATTAAGAGAAACTACTCTACACTTCCCGATATCATTAGACTCCTGTATATCGCCCCCTTGGGACTAAAGGTACCACTGCATCATTACCATCATCATTAACAACAACGGTATATCATTAACTGATTGGGAGAGCTAATTATAGCATGGCCAGGTTTAGCTTAAAAACTGTAGGCGGTTAGATATTGGGTAGATTGGAAAGAGAAAATAAAAGGTAGAGAGAGACCAAGGAAGGGCATGGGGTGGGGGGGTGCATTGTCCAGAGAGAGCGTGACTCATAAATGGATAAAAGGGACACTACTATTGTTGTCTTTTCCCCCATGAAAGCTGGACATTCTATTCAGTTCCAATAGAATTATTTGTCAAAAGAGATGAAGCTTCGTGTTGGTCGGCGGGCTTTTAGCAGCACTCCATGTATAATGTATAGTATTACACACACACTGCTATTATTCGATCCCGGCTCTCTCTCTCTCTCTCTCTCTCTCTCTCTCTCTCTCTCTCTCTCTGTCTATCTTTCCCTCTATCTATCTATCTCTTACTCTCTCTCTCTCTCTCTCTCCCTCTCTCTCCCTCTCTCTCTATTCTCTCAATATCCTAATGCTTTCCGACCTTTTGAATTATATCCCTTTTGTCTAAAGCTTTATGCTAAATATAAACCTAGGAAATTTGAGATGAAACCCACCCACAGAATGAGGATCTGACGCAAACAACAACAACAACAACAACAACAACAACAACAACAACAACAACAACAACAGCAAAAACAACAGCATCTACAATTAGACGTTCAGGGTCGTCAGATAAATCTAACAACGCGAAATAAGTTAGAAGCAAAAACAAAAACACCCTCCATTTCTAGGGTGAGGCACTCATATCTCTTCTTTGGAAACACGATCACAGAACAAAACATGAAGCTAAATTTAAGTCCGGAATTTCTATTTATAGATGTAATTACTCTCTAAGGCATCCTCCTCAAAAGGCAAGCAACTAGATATACTAGCGATGCTTGATGCTTGAGTGACCGAAAGCTTTCTGGGTTAAAATTAGGTCGCAACAGAATAGCAAAGCGAAAGCCGAGTAAGGATAAAAGTACTACAGGAAATGCTGCTAATAATATGCCAAATTTTATCTCCTTTATAAACAAAAACACAAATGCCCCTAGCTTCCTTCTAGACTGAAGCAGGTTATCTTCTCGTGGGAAACGAGATCGGAGAACAAAACATGAAGCTAAATTTAAGACCGGAATTTCTATTTATAGACATAAATGCTCTCTAAGGCATCCTCCTCAAAAGGCAAGCAACTAGATCTACTAGCGATGCTTGATGCTTGAGTGACCAAAAGCTTTCTGGGTTAAAAGTATGTCGCAACAGAATAGAAACATAAAACCGAGTTAGAGTAAAAGTACTGTCGGAAATTCTGCCTTTAATATGCTAAATTTATGTTATGACCTTATCCCTACTCAACAACAGCAACAACAACAATAATAATTTAAAGAAAAAACAACAGCAACACCAACAACAAGAACAACAACAACAAAAATAAAACACCACGACGACAACGACGACGACGACGACGACGACGACAACCACCACCCAGAAACAACAAGAACAACAAACAACAACAAAAACAACAACAAACAACAACAACATCAACAACAACAACAAAAACAACAACAACAACAACAGCGTAAACAAAAAATAGATTTTCAAATTCGTACAATGAACCCGGGACAAAATTCTAAGCAAAACTTTTTAAAAAGGTACCCTTTCTTAACGCCTCATTGATAACAAGATCAGGAACATAGCGTAATGCTAATAATTAAAATCTGAATTTTTCTTGAACACTAGATATATTAATGGATAATGGATTTTAAAACTCTCAAAGGCACCCTCCTCATATGCCAAGCAACTAGATTCACTAACGATAGCTTGAGATACCGAGAAATTTCTGGTCTAAATTTAGATCCCATTAGAATATGAATCGAATTGCCAATTAAAGAGAAAAAACATTAAGAACAAGGGAAAAAAGAATTAAGACAATTATAATATGTGAAAAACCAGGTTGAGTGAGGCGCAAGTCGTAATTTGGACTTATTTTTCTTTTTTCTTTATTAAGGTATTTATAATGAGTTAAGAATAATATAATATATGTTTTTTTTTAGAACCAGATATAATTTTATTGAATTGTAAATAAAACAAGCTCAATATGTAGTAGTTTTTTATATTAAGAGAAATCTAGTTTAAAACAAAAATTATCACCTTGTTTGGAAATGGTGGTTTTGATAGATTACCCCCCCCCCCCCTTTTTTTTTTGTTTGGTTTTTCATGTCATTACCGTAAATCCCTCATTCAGGGAAAATGCTTTAACTGCAGATACTGAATTTAGTTGTGGTAGAAGTTGAGTAAGTTTAACGTCAAACATCGGCACTATATATACAGGCTATATTTGTGGACGGGTCACAAATACTGAATAAAACCCGCCTACGCTAATTTGACCATTAAATGTGATGGCACTCAAAGCACTTTAGCAAAATCCTTTTAAATACTAAGACTGTTAGTAATAATTTAGCTGGCCGGTATAGCAAGGATAGAAGAGGATGTTTCCGTTGCTTAAAAGCATCATTCGATTACTGAGTGGGTTGTACAAAGTATAAACATTAACACTTGAAGTATTTGCCAAAATATGTTCTAATTTGCTAAAACTTACATAAAAAAGATAGATTATATAAAGTTGAATTTCGTTAAGTTGTAAATCTCATTAAAACTACGTTTTAAGGATTATGGATTTATAATAATCCAAATTCAATATGGATAGATAAATAGATAGATAGATAGATAGATAGATAGATAGATAGATAGATAGACAGATAGATAGATAGATAGATAGATAGATAGATAGATAGATAGATAGATAGATAGATAGATAGATAGATAGAGAGATAGAGAGAGAGAGAGAGAGAGAGAGAGAGAGAGAGAGAGAGAGAGAGAGAGAGAGAGAGAGAGAGAGAGAAAGAGAGATGGGGAGAGAGAGAGGGATCTATCGCTTTACATTCTTATGGTTGTTTTAAGAGCGCCAATTTAATTTGTGGGTAGGAAAAATATAATGGTTTCAAAAAGGTGACGACATCCTAGAAACAGATCCTTGATAATTTTTTACTGCTTATAATGCTCTAAAAAATTGCAAAGCACGCAGCGACAAATCGAAATGTAGATGTACTCAAATTCTCTCAGAGATTCTCTAAGAAATAATTATTCTTTGATAATTCAAAAAGAAGGGTTAGATTATTATTGTAAAGTCACGCAAAAGATTTTTTTACGTTAAAAGTTTGTGAAAAGGAAATCTTGAAAAAGGAAAAATAGGCGAAGAAATTAATTTATCTTGACGTCATGGGAAAACTCTAACGGGGACAAATCGGAGGTAAAAAATACTCTAAACTTGAGTTGAGTTTAGTTGGTTTAACATCCAACGTCAGCACTCTAGAGGGTTTATTGTGGATGCTGCCCAAGACTGACGTCTGACTGTTTTATATGCTGCCACTTGAGCCAGCCCCCCCCCTCCCCCCTCGCATAAAAAAACCCAAAAGTCATATTGAACCTAAGGAAAAAAAAGATGCCTCATCCATTTCGTTGTTTAGAAATTCAATCAAATGTATCTAAGATTACAATGAGCTTTCTATTTCAACTGACGACATTTTCGCTTTGTTCTATAAACAATTTCGTAGCGGTTACATCTTTTCTAGGATATTTAATTTTGACAGTTGAGAAACTCTGAATAAATAATGCTCAAAGAGATGGCCTTTATCTTTTTGAATTTTTTTTTCTCCTGCAATATTAGCCATAGATTTTTAATTCCTAAAAATAAATCCATAGGGAAAACAAATAATCATTCAGAAGAAACAGAAAACAAGTAGACAAACAATGAGATTGATACATAAACTGTGTGTATAAAAATCTAAAACATTATGTTTTAACAATAGGCAATATTGCCCGCTTTAATCTCTTTCTTTAAAGTAATGGCCCACACCGAAAATTTCGCCCATTTTTCTGTCGCTTTTTTAGGGCTTGATAATTAGACATCTTCGAAATTCCTCTCTCTTCATATTTAAACAAATGTATTATTAACTTTAAAAAAAGCTCAAAATGTAGACTGCCCCCAAAATAGTTAACATTTGATTTGTTGTTGTCAAAATGTAAAATAGCCCTTCATTTGTATTAAAGAAACGTAAAGTAATCCCACAAAAAAACAAAAAAAAACGACAAAAACAACAACAGCAGCAACAACAACAAAACAAACAAACAATAAAAACAACAAACAAGACTGCCAATTTTCTATATTTCAAATTTATTCCTGTCTCTAAGTATTTTAACGGACGTATCAATAAAAAACAAAATGTATAAAGTATTGTCTGCCAAATCATTGCCCAAAGTTTAGACTACAAGGTTATTTTGTTGTATACTACAAAGTGTTTAAAATGTCATGTTGTTGTTGAATTGGTAAGATCAACTCTATATAAGCTATAATTATTGTGGACGTGCCTCAAGACTGAGGTCTGACAGTTTTATGTGCTGCCATACACGGGAATACCATGACACATGTCTCTACTGTTCACTTCAAACTGACACCGACCCAACAAGTAGTGGTTGAGATCGCCAGGACTCAAACCACGGACCTCCTGCGTCGCAAGCCAATGTTCTACCCCAGAGTACCGCGCCTCCTTCAAACCACCTGCCATTTGTAAAGGATTGTAAAAAAACAATGCTCCTAGATACTATTGCATAGGTAGGAACTATAATATTGTTGTTAGCACATTGGATCGTCGCGTGGGAGAGCGCGAGTTAGATAACCATCTGCTATAACCATGTCCGGTAACTAGATCTGGTAAGAATGTACATAGTAGATCTTACCTCTTCGTTAAAGACCCATTCTCACAGGGAGTGTTGCAATCCGGTAACTAGGTCGTTACTTTCACCTTATTCCATGACGAGGTCATGCACCACAGTACGAGGATAGAGAGCTGGGTGCTTGAAAAAAACATTAAGAGGGAAGCTTAGAAGCCCCCCCCCCCCTTTCCCCCTCTTTACAAAAAAATAAAGTTTTTTTTGCATATCAGCCAGTCACATTATATTGATACCGACACGATTGGCGTAGAGGACGAAACAAATGCATTAACTTTTGAACGATCATGGTATCCGAACCGAGGACCACCCAATCTGGAGACCAAAACTCTACCATTTGAGCCAGCTCGCCATCGTTATATGTCATAAAAAATAATTCAGAATCAAACAAATACATTTTGAAAATTATAATAAAAAGGTATAGAGAATTTAGCCTTAAAGCCAAAGTAAATTATGTGTGCAACATATTTTAACAAGCACCAAAAGGAACAAAAATGAGAATTATAAAAAAAAGAAGAAGAAAAAGCGCTGTAATGATTCACGAGATGTCCTTTACATAACATTGAGAATCAACAAATCAAACTAATACTAGTTAGTTCAGTTCTCAACGTCCAACGTCAGCGACTATGCTATATCGTGGATGGGTTGCAAAACTAACGTCTGACAATTGTGACATGGGTAACATGCAGTCAGACATAGAATGAGAGAAAGAGAGACAGGGAGGAAAAGAGTGATCGACTTTTATATGTATATAAATTATTTATATCAAAAGAGAGAGAGAGAGAGTGAGAGAGAGCGAGAGAAAGAGGGAGAGATAAAGATCGAGAGATGAAGAGAGACAGATGAAGAGAGAGAGAGAGAGAGAGAGAGAGAGAGAGAGAGAGAGAGAGAGGATGTCCAGGTCTTCTGTTTCACCCGGTTACATCATACTGACCCCGACCCTACCAGTGTAGTAGGAAGAAAGAAGGAGACCTCAACAAGACTCGAACCCGGAACTTTCTAATTTGAAAGTCGGACGCTATATGAAATGACATCCTTTGTATCCACGAGGGCGACCTGGCTTAAGTGCTAAAGCGTTGATGGACCGGGAGGTTCGCGGTTCGAATCCCATGATCGCTCAAACATTTTTTTTGTTTGATTCCGTCCCCAACTGGTTGGATCGGTTTAAGTGTTATGTGACCGGCTGGGAAAGGAGTCCAAGCCTCCCTGCCCTGCCTCGTGTACTGTGTGGCAGCACATTATAATTATCAGACGTCAGTCCCATGGATGGTTCGCAATAAAGCATAGAGTCTATATAGTGCGGACGTTGGATGTTAAACCAAGTTAGCTCAACTCAACTGCCACTCCCTATGTAATAATTCCCGTTCAGTGACCTGGGCCTCTAGCACTGTATTTCTAGCACCACAATTATTTTGTAAGTGATAATTTATGGTGCTATCGACTCCCAGGGTTTAATCACAAATCACAACTCACAGTCACGATAACGCACGTGTAAGACGAATACCCGTGGGCTCTCATCCATTAAAACTCACTGTCGTGAGGTCACTGACCCAAATTTCCAATACAAATTGTTTTTTATTTATTTATTTTATAATTTGATAAAACTTGTTGTTCAGCATAAGACGCGTGCCGAAACAAGAAGAAAATGAATAACTTGGCACATTAAAAGGACAACCAGTACCTTACTCCAACCCCTCCCCCCCCCTCTCTCAAGTTATTCCTCATGTGTTTTATAAAACTAGAGTAATTGGTGATGGTATTTTGGCAAACGAGGAAGTAATTAAAAAAGAAAAAAAAACACTCTGATTTGGAGAAAGTGTTGTATTCAGGCGCCGAGAGCAGAAGAAGTAACATCAGAAGTAGTAGTAGAACTAGAGAGTAATGGTCTAGAATTATGCTCCATATGCAGCCAAGGCAATCCTGTATCCCAAGGTAGATGTTGATCCACTCAAGACAAAAGACACTCCAAGACTGACTAGATCTACAGTCCCTGAAAAGAGTTTCACTCAAACACAACTCACATCTAACTTATCTAGGCTAAGGCATCTAGCCAAGCCTAATACAACTCACTGACATCACACTTCTCTTGGCAAAGGCATCTTGGCAAGCCTAACATAACTCACACCATAATCATGACAACGTTTCACCACAAAAACAAATCTCTCACCTACTTTATTGTCCTCTAGATCTTAATCAGGGCAGATCGTATACAGGGACGTGATCACAGAGCAAAATACCTGGGGGGGGGGGAGGGTGATTTGAATTGATTTAACGTCCAGCATCAGCACTACATAGACTATATTGTGGACGGGCCCCAAGACTGACGTCTTATAATTTTATGTGCTGCCACACACGAGACAGGACGGGGATACCATGACTCCTGTCTCAGCCGTTCACATTAAATTGACACCGACCCAACCAGTAGGGAGTGCAATCGCCAGGGCTCAAACCTGGACCTTTTACGTCGGAAGCCGATGTTCTACCCCATGGCCACCCCTACTCAAAATACCTGGTCTGGGATTTAGCCTGGTAAAATTATAATGGCAACCTCTCAACAAGGAGAGAGCTATGTTGCTCAAGCAGGATACGAACCCTAGCCTCTTACACAGAAGGTGACGCTTCAGCGCTACCACGATGTCCTGAAATAATCTTCTTATATCTTTTATTTTTTGTTTAGGTAATGTACTCGTGAGGTCTTGCTATAGCTCAATGCTTTTAAAGTTAGAAAACATGAAACATTTCCTTTAACATCTTATTACAGAATACGAATACAGAATACAGAATACATAAATCTTTCTGCATCCTCAAAGGGAAATTAAAAACAACAACACTCTCTTCATACAGGAAAACAACAACAACAAAGCATTAAAAATTTTCCACCGATAAGAAAAAATAAATAAAAAAAAGATTTGGCTACAAAGATAAATAATGGTACAAATAATATATAAATCGTACTATCACACTATCATAGCTCAATTTACAAAAAGTAGGTATTATAGAAAATCTCATGTTATGTAAACGCTAAAATTATAGATACTAATTATGCATGTACGAAAATGGATAAGTAAATATAAACACAGGTGCTTATCAATAACACTGCCATTTAAAAAGACAAAGGACATTTTGAATCAAATAATTATGCATGTACGAAAATGGATGAGTAAATATAAACACAGGTGCTTATCAATGACACTGCCATTTAAAAAGACAAAGGACATTTTGAATCAAATGGCAAATGCTATATATAAGTTAATCTCATGGAGTGGTGTGCCGTGTTGGTTGACGTTGGTGACTATGTTCCCCCCCAAGTGTTTCTGTCAACAGTCCATCTTCCTAGCCCGTCCCACCTCTCTCCTTCATTCTCTCTTTCAATCTCCTTCATATTCTCTCTTAGTCTCTTTCACACACGTTATTTCTCTTTCTTTCATACTCTCTCTCTCAATCTCTCTCACACACTTTCTTTTTCTCAATCTCTCTCACACTCCTCACTCTCTCTCATAAACTCTCTCTCTTTCTCTCTCGTACACACTCTGTATTATATATGGATTGTTCTATATATCTATCATATCTTTCAATGTCACGCTCTTTCTATCTCTCTCACAAAAACCCTGTCTCATAATTTGTTGATCTACCTATCTCTATCCCGCCCCATCTCTCTCACACACACTCTCTTTCAATTTATTTAATAAATCGATCTACCCATATATCTATAAAAGTATTACCTATCAATCTCCCTCTGTCTCTTCCCTGTCTGTCTGTCTGTCTTTCTGTCAGTCTCTATGTCTCTGTTTCTCTGTCTCTGTCTGTGTGTCTGTCTGTCTGTCTCTCTGTCTCTGTCTCTGTCTCTCTCTCTCTCTCTCTCTCTCTCTCTCTCTCTCTCTCTCTCTCTCTCTCTCTCTCTCTCTCTTTTGGCTGCGCATGGCGTGACTCATAATACAAAGACAACTTACTCTGTGAATATTGCTTACGTATAAAGTATTAAAGCAATGCAAATAATATCAAATAATTTTTTGGCTTTATCTCACGTTGGCAATGAAATACAGCCAAAAGTCAAATTTTGTTATTATTTATCTAAAAAAACGGATAGCGAGAGTAGCTCCAAGCCGCATATGGACTTTACACACAGACAACAATAATTTTGTTCAGAAAAAAAAAAAAAACCAACAACAAAAAAGTAGCACCCCCCAAAAAAAAATAACAACAAAAAAAAAACAACAACAACAAGACCAAAACAAAAACCGAAAACAAAACAAAACTCCCCAAAAAGAAAACATTAAAAAAACAACCTAAAGTGGCCATATGAAAATAAGGCACGAACAGTGAGAAAAAAGCAAACCATAAAATCTTTTTAACGAGGGTATTCAAAAACTGTTTCTTTGAGACCTTCTCTGTATTGCACATTATACTTCAATCAATGTTGAAAATAGAAGTTTAGAGACCGAAAATATAAAAACAGGAAATACTTTCATAACGCTCTAAAAACGCTGTAGTTTTGGGACGCAAAGTTGACAAAGAGTTTATTGTGGAAACACAAATTTAAAAAACTTTCAATGACATTGCACCAAAACCGCAGACACATTTTTAAACCTAAAATAGTTCCACAAAAAAAAATTCATAAAAAATTAGCTTCTGATATGAATTCACCATATGATCAATTATTTATGCTGCTGTCAGAAGAAAATGTGTCCCATATTCTTTGAAATAAAGGTCTGTACTAAGCAAATGGTATTTTTTGTGAGAAAGGTTTGTTAATACAATGTACTTCTCTCACCGCACATTACTTTCGTCGTGACAAAGGAGCCTAGAGTACCCATTACAATCTGGGTCCCAGAAAAATCGTCGGTGATAAAACTTCCACAAAAGTAGTCTAGTGAAAGCTTTTATGTGCGAAATATAACTAAATATAATTCTAGTCTAATATCAAAATGTCCGTTAAACTGTAGTGTGACTTTTTTAACAATTGCACTTTAACACCCAATACAGTGTGTTATACTAAGGCACCGCGAGAAATTTTTTTTTAAACAACTTAGACTCTTTTTTACGTATCGTATAAACTTTACTCAAAGTAACAGAAATACCCAAACAGCTTAAAATAAAATATTACACAAGATTCTAAAAAAATGTATTTTATATTAAAGCTACCAACATCACGTTTTTTGTTGTTGTTGTTGTTGTTGTTTTTTTTTTTGTTTTTTTTTTTTTTTTTGGGGGGGGGGGGTAAATTTTAAGTCCTGACACAAACAGACAGCGCTGGAATAACATAGCTGCCTAAACCAGTCACATTGTACAAATATCTTTTGGAAAAAGATTTTAATTCTGTAAACATCCTATCGCACTATACGCTATAAAGAAAAACCGAATGCTTGAAATAATATAATGTTAGTAATATAAGATATAATACTGGTCTCTTATTTGTACAGCGCCCTATCTTATTTCTGATACACTAAACGTTAGAGTACTTTACAAATGAGATAAAGCATTATACAATTTAGGAGTCAATATTATCTTTTGTCCTCCACACCGTATATGATCATTTCTTTTAATGTATTATTTTTCCTGAAATTGTAGTTTCAATGGTTTGCTCTGTATTATAAAAAAATGAGTTGATAATCATATTTATCAAATGATTTTTCAATGGAGTTAATTTTAAGATCTTTACCATTTCTAATACATTGTTTTAATTAATCATCATTTCAGGAGCACGCAGATCAACCATGTGTCATTTAAATCTGACCAAGCTGTTACTTTTGGCTGTTGGAATACTTTCTGTTACAGGTAAGTTTTAGTTCTTATTGTTTTTGTAAGACTACTGGTGGACAACGAGAAGTATACCTCAAGTAAGCTTATGTTCTTTCTCCTTCTTTCTAACAATAGTTCAGTGACATTTCAAATCGCGATATTATGTAGATGATCTTAATGAAAACATTATGGGGTAGACATAAAATATTCATTATTTATTTTCATACATTTTATTTATGTCCTACAAAAGAGTTTTATGAAGCTGCCTATGATTACTCAAAACCCACTATTTACTACGAATCAATATAGTGTTTTTATCATCATCATCATCATCATCATCATCATCATCATCATCATCATCATCGTCATCATCATCATCATCATCATCATCATCAT
>RQTK01001178.1:84423-105186 GCA_003991915.1 Elysia chlorotica | reverse complement strand
ACAAAAGTAACAAAGCCACCCCAAAAAAAAAACAACAAAACACACACACACACACACACACAACAACAACAAAAAAAAAACAATTTTATTTCGTTCTTTACGAAGGTTGCACTGAAAGTAAACTTAAAATCGGAAGTAGGTTCGTTAACATGCCTAAGATATTCAAATTAATACTTCAGTCAAAGAGGCACGTTGAGAAGTTATTTTGGATTCTAAAACGTTTAAGCAAAAATAAGGAAACACAAAAAACTATCCAAATAAACTACAACAAAAGGAAAACAACAAAAACAACAGCAACAACAGCAATAACAGCAACAACTACAACAACAACAACAACAACAACAACAACAACAACAACAACAACAACAACAACAACAACAACAACGATGATTACAACAACAGCAACAAACAGCATAAAAGAATCAATTTTCGCTGGGTAAAAGGTTAGATCTTTCGTCTCCTGCTAGTTTTATTGGTGTCAGTTTAACCTTTCATATCTGCGACTTCATATGATCTCTCAGGTGTCAGGATATTGTATAAAAATCATGACCATCTGGGACGAGCAGAACAAAACCGTTATCACTGAGTCATCGAACGTCAGTTTTGCGAAAGTGAATAGTGCATGAGTCAAAAAGGCAGTTGCGCAATAGAAGATTTCCTTTTACAAATACGTGTCTCTCAGACGTTAATTAAAATAATCTCATGATTTTATAGATTGCAAGATAAACTAGCTTTTTCCCCCGATGGGCCCCATAACTAGACTAGGCTCGCTAAATCTAAAAGAAACGTAATATTTATAATAATAAAGATTAAGCCAAAAATATTAATTTTAAATTCAGATCAAACATCGCTGATATAAAATACTAATTTTTTAGCGTCTAGACTTTCGAAATCTAAATCTAGATTTAGATTCAACCGATCACATAATAGTGACCCCAACCCAGCCAGTAGGGGACGAGTCGTCAGAGTGGGACTCGAACCAAGTACCTCGTGCGTCGAAAGCCGATGTTCTACCCCGGACTACCACGCCCCCTTGGATGCGGGGTGGGGTGGGGGTGAAGGAGGTTATTCTAATTAATGAGTATACGCATGTTTGATTCTGGTTTCTGGTAGGTTTGCCGTCTTCGTTAATTAACTACGAGAAAGGGAAAGTAATAATAATATTAGCGAGCGTGTTTCACGCCCCTAGACAGACCGTAGACTTACCATAGAAATTAGATTGTCAGTTGAACGACCAGCCAATCCACTAATCTGCAGACGAGGTAGATTAAAGCTACTTTTTATTGTTACTGTAGCCTGTGTAGGTGAGTTGAGGGTGAGTATGGGCAGGTTCTGAAAAGGAAAATTCAGTTTGCTAAAAGTATACTACTTGCTGAGCACTAATTTTATGTGAGCGGACTGGCGCAAATGGTAGATCTTTCGTTCCGATAGGGAGACCCCCGCTTTCAAACCCACTATTGGACAATTCATTTTTGTAGTTGGATTTCGCACCTAAAGGTATAATGTGAAACATGAAACATGAGCCGTGGTATTCCCATACTGTCTCTGTTTGGTAGCACATTACATAGTCAGACGTCAGTCTTGGGACCCTTTCAAGTTATGGTCTCGCTTCTGACATTGGACGTTAAGAAACCAACCAACCAATCAACCAACCAACCAACGAACCAATGAACCAACCAGCCAATATTATATATTGATATAATTATGCCGTGGAACATTTCGAAAAGGAAAAGCCGTTCAAACGCAGTTTAGCGAATACTAAGTCTTCACTCTGACTAAAAGTAATGCTTATAGAATTAACAACTTTTTTTTTTTTACAAATAATTATATCTCTTTCTTTTGAAATATCAAAATAGTTAGTGGATTTAAAATGATATAGGTGTGTCTGCTTAAAAAGTGTGTACCTCGAAATTTTATACCTGATTTTTTAGTACAACCTATTATTACTGTGAATGTGACATTTTGTGGGATTTAAGTTGTGAACATTTTCAATTCACTAACTACGTGAGACGATTTAACATGTTACTTTTAAGAACGTCTCAAAGTAGTTGATATAAAGAGAGAGGTGTGTTAAGTTTTTTGTATCTGTGACACGATTTCGACCAACTCCTGCTGTATATAACAAAAATAAGATATTTTTGAAGATGAAGATTCGGCAGACTCAAACAGTCTCTCAGATGAAACTGTACTTATTGTAACACTGTATACCTAAAGTTATTAAATCTACACTCAGTTTAAACAAACTAGAAACGATCGCCCATTACCAGATCTAGTTATTTGTCTTGTTTCTCAACAAAAAAGGTCTACCGAAAGTAACAGAGCACTGTGCCTCTATTCAGAAGGCCCTCGGTTCGATCCTACGCTTTAGGAAATGTTTTTGTGAGAGTTAGTCTACAACTAGATAGGTCGGTGTCAGTTAAACGAGACCAGCTGAGACAAAAATCATGGTATCTGCGCCCTGTGTATGTGTGTTAGCATGAATAATTGTCAAACGTTGACCTTTTGACCCGTCCGAGTGTCTGATGCTGAATGTTAAGAAAACAGCCGACCAAACAACAACCTCAACATAAACCAATAATTTTCTTCTTCTTTTCATCTCTTTCTTTTTGAACGGTGCTGCTGTAAATGAATATTTTAGGCTAGAACATGGGCCCATGATTTAGTGTGGCGTAAGCAGGTAAACTAGAGATAATCGCGAGGGTGGTTGGTAATTTCCTATTGCTAATGAATACATCTATTTTCGCAATCAAATACCGGTTATGGAATTAGCTATTCATAACAAGAACACCACCAATCTGTTTGAAAGAGAGTGAAGTTAATGTTATATAATTTCTTTAATCCACGACTCTGATTGAAATTATTTTAATTCAATCCCATCTTCCGGGTCATCTTTTTAAGCTCTTAAAACGATTCTCCGAATATTATTTATGGAATGATTTTGTATGGACTATAATAATATCAATAATGTTTAGATTCAATAACAAAAAAACAAATCAAATAGATGAAAATTTGACAACGGAGGCTTTTTCAAAACAGTTTTGTACTGAGTTTTAATATAAAAAGACAACAAAACTACAAAAAACGACGTCCTTACATTATCTTAATTAATTATCTCTCTTGAAACTAAAATCGAAATTATGCGGAACTTGATGGAAAAACAATACATCTCAAGATGTCATTAATAGAAGGCTTCGCACTGAATTCATTCTTTGAAGTTACGGATAAACTTCAAACAATTTTATGAAAATCGGACATGAACACTAAGAATGTTCCAAAATAAAAATAATAAGATAGAAACCTACTTAAAAAAAAAAAGCAACAACAAACTTTTCTTGCTTGCGTCATATGGGATGTTTTTTATCTACAAAAATGGTTCAAAATTATAAATTTCCGTTGCTGACAACTAGATTGTAATCAAGGCCTACAAAAATACAAACTCGAAGAAATATACATAAACTTGCAAAAAAGTATTAAAGTGAGCTATAACTTTCAACATCTTCGCATCTTCCTGTGTACGTATTACATGTATTTAGCAGCAGTAGATATCAAATATCCGAACACAAATGAATTTTCAAAAGATAACCCAAAATAGTGCGCACATATGTTAATAGGACAGTTCACATTTTTGCAGTGTAGGCTGATTGTGTGGGCTGAAAAATACTTCTTATCACTTTTATCCATTTTGTGTCAAAATGTTTTCACTTCTCTCAATTCGGTGACGTGGCCTTCTATTTTTGGACGCCTTGATTGTATTGAATATTGACTTTCTTTGGCCTTCTTCATTAAACCATACATGATTAACGCTTTATGTTTATTACAAATGAAACTTCTTTCGCCGGAAAAATTATTCCATTTTTTCAGAAGACATACAGATATATTCAGCAAGCATGTACGTCACAGTTTAATTTGTATGCAGTTCTAAATATTATTTTCCTTTTGCACACTTTATGGCCACAAGTAGAGACTAAAAAAAGCCGCATGTTTTAAAATTAACCCAATGCTTTTGTTTGATGAACTATCTTAAATTTTTAAACCTTTTAATAAGGATGTATTGGCCGTAAATATTAAATGTCGCGGTAGTTTACGCCTTGTTGGAAGAATATGCGTTTAAGAAGGTTCACTACGTGACGTCGTATGAGACCTTTTAAACAGACCATGGTGTGCGAAAAAATAAACAGATGCTAGAAATCAGCTCTATTCAATAATACAAAAAGATTGATTCATTCCAAACGCGAAGTAATGTTCTATTGCTGTACGAGTCTTCGCCTACAACATGTACAATATTAAACTATTGGGCACGTTAGCACAACGGTGTCGTAATCTTAGCCCCGGGACTAAGGGGATTTTTAATGGTAATAACTATAGCTAATGTTTTAGGTTTCGTGCATTTAAAATAACGAAAAGGCGGTGACTGAGTCCACCAAAGAGTTAAAGTGTACACGAAAAGAAAGGGAATAATTATATCAATCGTGGATAGAAACAATACACGGATAAATAAACATTGTATATGTTGTTATGCTCAGCCTACGCGATTCTCAAACTGTAAAACTATATGACTTGTATTCAAGCCAAGATTAGAAACGAAATTGACCGCCCACTTTCTCCCTTGAAATCCTTTCTTAGTTATCGTAATAAGCAACTAAATTAGACACCTACACAGACTCTCAACGTGTTAACAAAAAATCATAATGAAAATTAATTAATCTTATAAAACGGTTATTTCAGTCACAAAAGACACTCCTTTGGGTGAAAATAATAATAAATCAAAATAGATCTATGGATATAGAATTTTCTCGCCCTTGTTTAACCTTAAAACTCCCTCTTGTGTAACTTTATGCTGTATATTTCTGGTAGCACGCAAAATTGTCAGTCTTAATATTGAAATTTCATAGTGTGGTTACTAAGGCTATTGATCCGTTATATAAACTTGGACCCCCGGAATATTTAAAACATGCACTGGAAGTTTGTAAAGAAACCTGAGAAAGCTCAGTGCAATGCCAATACTTTAAGGCACATAACTATTTTAAAACATAGTTTGATCTTGGTAACTTAGACGTGTGTGAAACGATGTAGAATGTTAGTGTGAACATCGATTTTAAATGATTTTGTAAAACATGATGTCCTTTCAAAGAAAACCCTTTTTCTTTACCCCACTTACATTGCTCGTAAAAGTATTGAAGCAATTTTCTAATACTACAGACTTAAGTTACCATGTAAGCAAATACAGTTTATTGAAAGATAGAGTGAAAACTAGAAATGGTAAATATAATATTAAACGACAACTTTATGATCCTATTTTTATCATACGATATTAAATCCAACAAAGTTCTCTTCTCTTGCATATCTAAAGTAAGAACATTATAAAAACATTAGGATAAAATAAAAAACAAAAACAAAAATTGTCAATATTGCTAGATTCTTCCTCTCCCCCCTTCCCCCTACCCAGTTTTATCCGTCAAAGTTGACAAGGCATTGCGTAATATTTTCATCCTCATTCTTAGCCAAAGCTTATTTTTGTTGCTCGTCAAATCTTCTCATTGTAAGAATCTAGATTCTAGACAGATTTTGATTTTCCCATAATAGGAAAAGACTTGGCATACAAAAAAATATTTCATTCTGTCTTTGTCATCCTTTCATTTTTTATTCTCCTGGGTTGATACAAAACCTACACTTTGCTTTTCTCTTGGAAAGCTAAACCATTGTTTAGCATGAGCTTCCACAACGCAAATATCCACACACGTGCTGCATTGACGTTCTGTCTTGGACAAACAAGAATTCGTGATCAAAATTTACAAACAGTTTTATATATTCCTGGCGTTTGTAGTGTTATTTTGTGTGCAACAACAATAATTCCGATTACGACTCCTATGTTGCGGAGAAAGCCTAAGGGTGTTTTGAATAGATATACCTTTAACAAAACGTTTGATAGAGAAACATGAATTTATTGAATTTACTAAACGGACGTGGCTATCGTTCTAAGTTTACCTTATTTTTACTCCTCCTGTATCTTGTTTGGTCGTGTAGAAAACCTTTTCTGGTTAGATTTTATGATAGTTTTTTTTTCGAGCATGATATCAATGCAACAAGCGGATATCAGATAAACAATCTTGGCAAAACATCGAATAATTAAAACCACAACACTGGTTTAAATCTTTACTTTACGTTTTGTAACATCGAAACCCTTTTAAAAGGTGCAAAAAATAATTGTATATTATTCAATTCCACTGGTGTGATATCATGAAATCATTTTGATTACAATACTTTAACATGAAGATTAACATTTTCTTTAATGCTAGTTTGTTTTTTAACGCCTATCGCCGTCAAATACATTTATCGCAGATGGCTCCATAAATTGATGTGTCTGATGATGTCTGACAATGTTACATACTACCACACAAAGACAAGATAAGGATACCATAATTTCTGTTTCAAATTAAACCGACACCAATAAGAAACCCGATAATCAAATTGGCCCAATTATGGAATTGAACCGGCGAACCTCCGTATATAAGCCCAATGCTCTACCACTTAAACCAGCTGGTCTTAGATTTAATTAAAGATGAAAATATTGATACTGTACGTACAAAACGGCATCTCCCTAAATGCCAACTGACTCAAGCAGAACTAGAATATAGAAAGGTTTAGTTGCTACTATATAATGCCACTCCTTTAGTTGAAATGTAGCTGTTTGACAAATCAGCTACCAACAGCACCCACATAAGCACAACAGCTCAATGGTAAGAAACGTATATCACACAAAGCACAAATGGCTGACGCTCAGCCTTGGAACAAAAACATCAACGACAGCAATAACAACTGCAACAACAACAACAACAAATGCAATAACAACAATAACAACGACTATATAAAACAATGATAAAAAAAAAATAATATAAACAAACGAGCTTATAGGAGTTAAACAATATCCGCGGCCGGACTTTTTCGTGCAGTCAATCCAGTAGTGATGTTTCTGTCTCACGTTTATAAAAAACGGATGGTAATCAAAGCAATTCCGAAACGATCCAAGAAAGGTAACAGTTAGCTGACGAGATATTAGTTTCATGGTATGTGATTTGAATAGTACCTATGAACAGAAGTTACTCTTACAATGAGAAAATCTTGTAGATGTAGTGTGAGGTGTTCTGAGTTTTATTTTTAAAGATAAGAGTAGATTAAACAACCTTTGAGCTAATCTATAGAGCACTTTTAACATTGACAAATACCTTTGCCCTTTTCGATTTTGAATGAAAATGAAAAACTCTGGCTCTGGAAATTATTGATTTTTAAAAGAGCATTTGATGTTTTTTAAACGTGCTATAAATTATAAAAAACGTGTGTTTAATGAAATATATTCCAGGTAAAGCCTGATTCTCCCTGCTTGTCTCACAAAAAACTGTTTTGATCACCGTTTGAAAGCACGCGCCAATAATTTTATACACCAGCGGACTCTCGAAAATAGAAGTAGAAGGTTAACATTTAGCAGTTCTATATAACATCTAGTATTCAGTTCAGGTGTAGATATCAGTCAAGAATATTTTACTTTTCATATCTTCCTGAGTTGATTTTTTTTTCTTTTGGAATTATTCATTCATTCATTCAACGGTTGCCGTCTCTGAAAAGGCCGACATGAAATGGCATGTCATTACTATCTGGTCTAGGCTTTTGTTGTAGATTCCAAAATCTCCCTGCTCGTCTCATCCAACCAGTTTCTTCTTGCCCTTCACTTGACTCTGGCGACCTCAGTTCTGCTATGCAGTCCATACAAAGCGAGTTATGGAAGTACAGATAGACACAATATCCGAGCTTTCTTGTTGCAGTTCTTTGTAATAAATCGGGCTTTAGTTTCAGCATTAGACATACTTCTTCGTTTGTTTTCTTCTCCCGCTAACTTAAAACTATAGATTTATAGGAATCTTAGATTCTAAACAAAATGTTAGATTCAAACGTTTTATTTATTAAAGCAATGAACATGTAGTATTGCGCTCTCGAGCTTCTAAAGGCAACGTGTATATTTATATATTTTATACTTTTAGACCTCACCTCAGATGTATTTTTATTGATCTCAACCTTTCTTTAACCTGTTGTTCATTAACGCCTAGCTATTAAGACCTAGTACTATTCTAATATATCCGTTTAACTGTAAACGAAGGTGACCGACCTGTTTTTTTTGTTACAAGCATGACTGTCATAGGATGCTTCCAATTAAATTAAAAAAGGATAAATCACCGGACAAGACGAACATTTGCAATTGAATTGAAAGAGACTTTAATTCTCATTGAACATCAGTGATCATAAGTACAACGTCCCGGTAGCTTACGACTCATCGTAAACCTTCTTTATTGCACTTTGTTCCACGACGTTGTACTTACAGCCCCAGTTATTCGTATAGCACTGCAAACCTCCTTTATGGAAAAACAAAATAATTTCAAATCAAATCGTGGACCGTAACAAATAATTTGTGAATGTTCAATATAATTAATACCTTAAAGTGTCGTAGACAGAAGCAGAACACTTTATAATGTTCAACTAGTAGGATAGTAGGCTGAACCAAAAATAATCTAAAAACACAACAACAATAACAACAACAACAAAAACCCACACACTCTTTCCTAACTTTTTTGAGAATTTGTTATAACCCCCTTTACCCTTATTATGCAAGCATCCCAATTTATTAATTTTGTTGACTTTGCCTTCTCTGTGTGTGTGTGTGTGTGTGTGTGTGTGTGTGTAAACCTTGCTTTAAACAAAGGCTTCCAAAAGTAGCAGTGTAAACCATCGAAAAAAAAACACACAAAAAAAAGAAACATTTCAGACAAGCACAAGACAGTAAAGTAGTGTAGGCTGCTTGTGTGAGATGAAAAATCATACTCTCGTAGAACCATTCTGTTCTATACAGACTAAAACACTAGAAAATGAACCATTTTCACCGCAAACCTTGATATTACCTCACTTAACGCGTCCTTGTTTGAGGCGTTTTTGTTAATGCTGGCACATATGTTAACAGACAGTTTGCTTTTATGATCTAGATACTAAAAAATTGGGATTAGAGTCTGCTGAAAGCTTAGCCCAATTTTCAGAAGTACATTTACTTAACAAAATACTCAAAATACTGTCACATTAACATCGAGTTTTAATAAGTTGTGTCACAGGTATAGTGATAATTTACCTTGAAAGAACAAAGACTGTAATTCTGAGTGACGACTATAAGAGAGGGAAAGAAAAAAATAGTATTTTATCCTTTATAATGAAAGGTTTTGTGATGACAGTAATATAATTTCAAGCTAAGGGGACCAATTGAATCTTACCGTTAAAGGTCGTACTGAAGATTATTTGCTTGAAAAAATGTAGGTTCCAACTAATAGATGATAAATTATGATATATTAAAAATATTAACTCCCAAAACTATTAAACAGGGAAGTTATTAGCATTAGGCTTTCGTGCCAGCATCATAATCCTTGTTTTTTTTTCTTCTTTTCTAATAAACAGGACAAAAAAGTTGTCATGTACATGTTATTATGAACTCTGTTGTTAACAATCTATGAACAATAGAAGGAATATAGCAAAGCTTTTCCATCTTATGTCTGGCGTAAATGTTTTATTGACTAGTACGAATTACTCAACAGACACGACGTCCGTTCGGATTCACACCGACATGAAAGTAGACTAATCTGTTGCAGACAATTGGAGCCACTTTAGACTTTATAGTGCTGTGACATTTGAGTTCCAGTAAATTGCATGGGGTCGTAAAAGCAACGACAATGTGACTTACAACTCTTCGTATGTATTATTACTCGTATATCTTTTAAGACGAGACGTATGTTTACTAGAACTTTGCACTTACAGCCATAGATATACATTGTTTCGCACAGGTAAGTACGTGCGACATCGATGAAATAATTATCACAACTCTTCCCTCTCAGTTCTTCTTTGTTCTGCAGTGTAGCTTTTTCTTTGTTCAAGGAAAGAAAAAAAAACATGGAATGGTTTTTAGTTACGTAAAGAAACTCACTTAGGTGCATACATTAAAAATCGATTAATACAAGGATTACCACCAAAGACTATAGATTAAAGAGACGTTTCACAAAGAGAGCTAACAGTGCGTTTAATACGGGGAGCTAGCGAGACGGGTGCTTACTTTATTTCTTTATTGAAATTAAGGCGGTTGAGTAATGTTCAAAGTGAGTTTTTCATAAGGTTTAAAGAAGGAGCCATAATTATACGCATAATCCTCGCCATGAAACCTCTTATTATTTAACATTCTCTGATAAAGCAATACTATAAACTTACGCAAACAACCAAGCCTACCACTAAATTGCAGTTTTTACTATGTAAAGTACCCTTAGTCTGGCGACTACGTTTTGAGCACACTTTGCACTTACTGATTAAGAAGGCTCTCTTCCTTTTTGCTGTTGTAGTTTTAAAGCGCAATATTGTTTTAAAACGTATTTTTGTACCAGATAGTTTAGTTTCACTGTGCCACTAAGTTTTTTTAAATCCTTGTAACCATTGTAATTTACGACAACCAACCATTAAAACCAAGTATCACCAAATAAATGAAAGAGGATCCAATTTCAAGTAAACGAATTAAAAGCAAACGTTACCTTTAGAACCGATAACCATGGCTTTTGGGGGGTCTCCCATACTACTATTTGGCTAGCGAATATCGCTGGGCAACGACAGAAATTTATTTTAATAGTGTTTCTTGAAACCCTCCCACACCAGTAGTTATAAATAAATTGTTATTGGTTTCTTGCAAAAAAAAAATAAAAAAAATAAAAAAATAAAAAATAAAAAGATAATTTTAAACTGCTTATTAGACAAAATGATTACCTTAACGATTAGAAAAATAACCAATTAATTTAATCAGGACTTATCTCCATTCTCTCTCTCTCTCTCACACTTTGAACTTACCGATCAAGAAGTCTCTCTTCCTTTTTGCTGTTGTAGTTTTAAAGCGCAATATTGTTTGAAAACGTATTTTTGTACCAGATATTCTAGTTTCACTGTGCCACTAATTTTTTCTAAAAATCCATGTAGCCATTGTAATTTACGACAACCAACCATTGAAACCAAGTATCACCAAATAAATGAAAGAGGGTCCAATATCAAGTAAACGAATTAAAAGCAAGCGTTACCTTTAGAACCGATAACCATGGCTTTTTGGGGTCTCCCGTATTGTTATTTAGCTAGTTATTGTCGCCGAGCAACGACAGACATTTATTTTAATGGTGTTTCTTGAAACCCTCCCACATCAGTAGTTATAAATACATTCTTATTGGTTTCTTGCACACACACAAAAAAAGATAACTTTAAACTGGTTATTAGACAAAATGATTGTAGTCAAGTCGTTGCTTACCTTAACGATTAGAAAAATAACCAATTAATTTAATCAGGACTTATCTCCGTTCTCTCTCTCTCTCTCTCTCTCTCTCTCTCTCTCTCTCTCGTTCTCTTCATCCTCCTACACACAAACTATCGTCCTTGTTGACAGGAAGAGTAAAAATTAATTCACTGGTTGACTCAGATAATAAAAATTCCTTTTGGGAATAAGTTATTAAAACGGTCAGGCGCCACAGATGAATCACCACACACCTTCATAATTATCTTCAGTTGACAAAGTAATGAGAAACATCGATTTTTGACATGCTGTGAAATATCTGGAGGTTTTTTTTTTCGCGAACACAATCTTTCTCATCAGCGCTTCTCGTTTTGTGAACAGACCCCAGGGTAAAAAAAATGAAATGTCGGCCTAGCATTGTTCTTGAAATCACGATATTTTAACTCTGCCAGCGCACACTTTTGTTGAGCTATAGGTGTCCAAAACAACATCATTTTGTAGAAAGATAGAAATCCCACAGGAAAAGAAGCTTTCTCTCTGTCTGTCTCTCTGTCTCTCCACCCTCTATCTTCTATTTTCACTCACTCTCTCACTCTCTATATTTCCCTTTACCTCTACCTCTCTTCATCTCTTTATCTCTCTAATTCTATTTTCTAAGCTGAATTTGTACCTCTCTCTGACTCTCTGTATCTCTTTCGTTATTTGAATTTCTACAACACAAAGTTGTCCTTAGTTACTTTCAAGAATCATAATAGCTGAATTTGGGTTAATTTAAGACTACCAACAATGGAAGGAGAAGTCACTGAATTGAACGAAGTGAAAAGATTTTTGGACAGCAAGTTGAAAGAGATTTATATCTTTTAATTTTTGTTGAATATTGGACAGAATGATGTTTAGAGCGTTTTTTTTCAGCCAACACAGCACACATGTAAACTGATCTGTGTTCACCTTAGAAATTTCATACTGTTGACTTAAAATAAAAGATGCACCGTGCTGTGCGAGCGTGTCTAATTAGAAAGCTCACTTTGACTCTCACAGCACATTAATTTTTTGTTTATCTCAGCGACTTTGCCTTTGTAAGGGAAAAGGGGGGGGGGGGGGTAGGCTATTGATTAACAGTAAAGGCAAAAAAAAAGAAAAATAAACTGCCTAATTTCAAATTCTGGAATTAATAAAATTTTAAGAAAAGCAGGTATATTATTTTCTGTTTAAATTTTCCAATGTTGATAAGCAATTTTCATTTCATGAGGTGATATTAAAAAGAGTCTTCTTGCATTTTTGGTAAAATTAGTGTTAACAGTATAAAAAAGTACCATCTGAACAGAAGAATCATCAAAATAATAAGAGATTGGCAATCTGGTTATATGAATACAAAAAAAACCCAATATGATTAATGATATGGTTAAAAACCTGAATGTAATAGTCCAAACTCTAAATTGCGTTTTTCTCAAATGTCACCTCACGATTGTAAAACTAATAGGCGGTTATGGATTCCAGCAAGCCAGTACGATTGTCGTCATGTACAATGGATTGTGGCTTTTGACCAAACGTTGATTATTTCCAAAAGTTTGGCATCAGCCAGAAATAACTGTATAGACATTAATAATTACAAAAGTGCTTTAAAAATTAAAAAGAAAACAGAGCGGGTTTTTTTATGATTGAGTTTATGGTGCTTGTTTCCTCTAATGTATGTTTTTCTATCTATAAATCTCTTTAAGCTTCATTAATTTTCTCCCTTGCGTTTCCGTCTCCTTTGCCTTTTCTTATTCAATATATGTGACAATAAGTCTGGAATGCTTTAAAAGTTCCCTTCAACATGTTTTTCTATGGCCATCGACTTAAGCATCTAACCTGTCTAAAGTTGTTTTTTTTTTAAATAGATTTTCTTTTTATTTATTTATCGCAACTAGTTTCAGGCATTTCATGCCGCATGAACGCAAGCAATTATAAAGAATCTAAGTCAACTGAAAAGATAATTTTCACCTTTATTCATTCATTAACGCCAGGGCTCTAAAACATAATTTGCTTAAAATATTAGAGTCAATGTCATGGCTAAACCTTTTGACACAATCCTAGATGTCTAAAGTCAGTGTCAGTTTTGCAGGTGTTAATTTTACTAACTTCCCAGAGGAAATAATAGTCAGGCTAGCATCTTGTTAAGTGGTTGTTAAAGATAATTTTCATTATTGTCAGGGCAACGGGCATGAACATTGATTAAGCTGAACAGAAACAGGCGTAGGTGCTATATCGGTTTGCGATAGTTAATTTTACTTTCGTTTTAATTTTGTGAGTTCCACGCAAACTGTAAAACAGCGAATTAATTCCGATTATCGACAGTCCATTGTGCATGCTACTGATAAGATATTTTCAACAGTCTCTCTCTCTCTCTCTCTCTCTCTCTCTCTCTCTCTCTCTCTCTCTCTTTTTTTTTTTTTGCTTCTTCCTCTTTGTATATGTTTGCACCTAAGGAAAAAAAAAATAGAACACTGCTTTTGGTCATAATCGATAAGAAGCATTGACAATATTACTGAATTCATGTAATTTTCTTCTCACTCCGCAGATGAAGCTTACCAAGCAGTCTTATCGGATCCAATGGTTTTGCTAGACAGAGTGCAGTACAAAAAGGTAATACTAATAGAATAAATACCTCTTTGTAAATTTGGTGGGAATGTGTTAAGAGATAAATCGGCGAACACTGGAGTGTGTTAGATTGGGAGAGGTTTTACGGTGAGGATTTAGCGTATATGGCTTAACAGATTTAAGGCGGTCGGTTGCTTCCCTAGGGCGACCACAGGGTGAAAGCCGAAAGCTGATGAGCGCCGATCAGAATAAGAATTCCCCTATAAAATCAACTATCCCCACAGAGTCACCGCTCCTTGTGAGCGCTGATAAGTGGGCTTCGGTAGCCTCGGCTTTATAAGAATGGAGAAACAATTCTTATCCACGCCGAAAACTTGAGAAGGACCACCGTCATCAGATGTGTGACGTCACGTGCTGGACTAGGGCGATTTTTAAATGGACATAGCGGAGCGTGGGCTTCACTTAGAACAAAACAGATTAGATTTTTGTAATCAGCGTAAAAAAAATTAAGGGGATTAAGCGGGCAGAATTTGATTTTGAACTAAAATTAAAAAAAATGATGTCTTGTCGGCATTTAATTTTCATTATTTTAATTTTAATTAATTTTAATCCCATAAATAATTTTTTACTGCATGTATTTGTATTGTACCTTCGCACTAATATTTCAGTCGATGCAGTAGGCTAATTTTGCCTAGCCGCCACACGTCATAATCAGCGTCTAGGCGTCTACCCTGTGGGGTTCACACCAAGTTGATCGGCGCGGATTTCAAGTTCTTTAAAGCGCCGATAAATTCAAGCTTCACTCTGTAGCCGGCCTTAGCCCTTAGTAACAAATCAGTCTGACAACAATTTTAACCACCTTAATTTAAATACAGAAATAGAGTGAGCAGGATAGCTCCCCGTATCAATAGCACTCAGCTGTTTTTGTGAAATTTCTCATTAAATCTAAAGTAACCGGTAAGACTTAAGAGTGGGAAAAGGTGAAATGTTCCACGGGGATGACTTTGTGCATATGGAACAGAATTATTAAGGCGTAGCTGCCTTTTTTAAATCTCTGTAAAATTTTTTCTTCTTCTTTTTTTCCTTTATCTCTTTCTCTTCCTCTCTCTTTGACTCTCTCTTCCTCTATATATCTATCTCTTTCTTTCCCACTATCTATCCTTCTTTCTCTCTCCATCCTCTTATGTTTCTGTTCCTTTCACTCTCGCAATTTTCATGTATTACCATCTTCTCTTTTGTTCTCAAATTAAATCTTTATCTACTTATCTCTTTCGCTACCTCTAACTTGTGTTAAACAAGAAGTTTACATACGTGATTGTAATCTTCTCAACATGGGCATTGATGAAACATAAAAAACGGTGATTTTGGAAATCTATCGTGAATTGTATAATTCCCTTACCACTCCTTTAAATTAAATTTCAGAGAGACTACAAATCTGGCATTTGGCCAAACGTTGATTACTATTTTTTAAAGGCCTGAATCGACCAAACACAAATGTATAGACATTAATACTTACAAGAGTGTTTAAAAACAACAACAACAAACAAAGGAACAAACAAATAAAACTGTTTTTATGACCGATTTCGTAGTTTTTGTTTTCCCTAATGTTAGCGTGTCTATCTATATTTCTGTTTAAGCTTGCTTGATTATTTCCCTTGCATTTCCGTCTTTTTTGCCTTTTCTTTCTCAAACTATATTTTCTGCTTCTTATTTAGCTGCTTGTTTGTTCCGATATTTCTTTTTTGTTTTTCTCTTTTTCCTTCTATTGCTGACTCTCTCTCTCTCTTTCTCTCTCTCTCTCTCTTTCTCTCTCTCCCTTTATCTCTTCTTTTATCTGTCTCTCTTCTCTCTGTCTTTACCTGTGCCCCCTACTGGCTCTGAATCTATTTGTCTTTCTCTCCCTGTCCCTCTTTCTTCTTCTCTCTATTTATTTATTTCTTTATATCTCATCATCTATCTCTCTTTCTCGTTTATTCCTTTTCTTCTCTCTTTATTTTTATCACTCTCATAAATCTAATCTTTCCTCATTTTATCTTTTCTTCTAAAAACATCTTTATCTACTTATGTTTCTTGCTACCTTTAACTTGTGTGAGACAAGAAGTTAAGATACATGATTGTAATCTTTTCAATATGATCACAATATAAAAAATACCGCAACAATAAAAAAGAATACAACAACATGAAAGTCTTGGAAATGGAGACGCCCACTCAAGTTAAATCTGGAAAAAATCACTAAGATAAAAAAGATATAGAACTGGAAACATTTCAAATCTGATTATGTTTTTCTAAGCAAATTAACATGAGCAAGGATGAAACATAAAAACGGTGACATTTGAAAATCTATCGGGAATCTTATAATTCCCATTCCAATCTTTTAAATTAAATTTCAGAGAGAACACGAATCTGTCTTTTAGCCAGACATTGATTATTTCGAAAAGTTTGGCATCAACCAGACACAACTGTATAGACATTAATACTTACAAAAGGGCTTTAAAAAACAAAACAAGAAACACAAAAACGGTTTTTATGACTGAATTCGTGGTTTTTGTGTTCTCTCATGTCTGCGTGTCTATCTATATTTCTGTTTAAGCTTGATTGATTATTTCCCTTGCGTTTCCGTCTTTTTTTGCCTTTTCTTTCTCAAACTATCTTTTCTGCTTTTTTATTTAGCTGCTTGTTTGTTCCGATATTTCTTTTTTGTTTTCCTCTTTTTCCTTCTATCGCTGACTCTCTCTCTCTCTCCGTCCCTCTCTCTCTCTCTATCTCTCGCTCTCCCTTTCTCTTCTCCTTTATCTGTCTCTCTTCTCTCAGTCTTTATCTTTGTCCCCAAATGGCTCTGAATCTATTTGTCTTTGTTGTCTCCCTCTTTCTTCTTCTCTCTATTTATTTATTTCTTTATATCTCATCATCTGTCTCTCTTTTTCATTTCCTCTTTTTCTTCTCTCTTTATTTCTCTCACTCTCATAAATCTAATCTTTCCTCATTTTATCTTTTCTTCTAAAAAATCTTTATCTACTTATGTCTGTTGCTACCTATAACTTGTGTTAGACAAGAAGTTAAGATACCTGATTGTAATCTTCTCAATATGATCACAATATAAAAAAAACCGCAACAATAAAAAAAATACAACAACATGAAAGTCTTGGAAATGGAGACGCCCACTCAAGTTAAATCTGAAAAAAAAATCACTAAGTTAAAAAAAAGATATAGAACTGGAAACATTTCAAAACTGATCATGTTTTTCTAAGCAAATTTACATGAGCAAGGATGAAACATAAAAACGGTGACATTTGAAAATCTATCGGGAATCTTATAATTCACATTCCAATCTTTTAAATTAAATTTCAGAGAGAACACAAATCTGGCGTCTGGCCAAACATTGATTATTTCGAAAAGTTTGGCATCAGCCAGACATAACTGTATAGACATTAATACTTACAAAAGTGTCTCTGTCTTTATCTCTGCCTCCTACTGGCTCTGAATTTATTTGTTTCTCTCAATCTCTTTTTCTCTTGCTCTCTCTCAGTCTCTATCTCTCTTTCTCTCTCTCTCTCTCTCTCTCTATTTTTTTCTCTTTCACACCCCCCCCTCCTCTCTATCTCCCTCACTCACATACACACACACTCTCTCTCATGCTTTTTGGCGAACATTTGAATTGTCTCCTTTCTCTTTTCAACACAGGCGCACCCATTGCAACCGATGGAGGGAACAAAGCACAAAGCGTTCAAGTAAGTACCATGTTTTCAATTAAAGAGACAATGATTGGCCAATCAATTTTAGCACCAAACAAAAGAACGTAAAAGAAGAATGATGGGTAAAGATGTCAATGACTGGGAATAATAGTACAGACAAGAGGGATTTCTTAGTTCTGTTGTTATCTTTGTTGACCCTCAGTCTAAAGAGAAATAATGAGGCGGTGGGTTCCTTTCAGTGCACAACCTCTAAAGGTCGATCTACACTTTGAGTGTTACCAGCCAATTTCTTACTAGAAGCGTCACTATCATGTACAATTGAAGGCGACTTCATTCTTCTAGCCATTATTTCATCCCATAATCACAAATATACGGTATACACTTTTTCGCAAACATTCAAAGTATGAAATGTTTTTGTTAACCATGGTTAGCGCTTTTTTGTCACATATAATTATATCTTGCTCTGAAGCTGGAAAGCACCTTTATTCACAGGTAAAACACCCATATGAATGGTTCAGAGACCGCTTTTATCGGAATGGAGATGTGAAGGGTGCTTCAGGGATTTTAGATCTTTTGTTTGACATGTCATTCAAACACCAACATCTCATCGATAGTACTTAAAAAACAACTCTTCACTCTCATCAATTAAAACCTTATACTGTTATAGCTTTGATTACAAATAATACCAATATACATTTACTGGTACAAACAGGTGTATATAAAGATCAAGTTATCTAAGTACAATGTAATGGTAGATTACAACGCGACATAAGAATATGCGAATAAGCAGGCTTAAGACGAGAAATTGCCCAAGGTAACTTATTTTCAGAACGCTGATCAAACCTCTTCAAAAACAAATCTCATTAAGTAAAACCTTACAGCTTTGATTGAAAATAATACCAATGTACATTTACTGATTCAAATCGATTTTTGAAGGTGTATAGAAAAAGTCATATTAATAGCAAGATTTCAATTTATTTAAGCGCGCCTAAGATTTTTTATATCCACAGAGACTCTGGAGACTGTTAGTTACTGAAACCATTTTACACACCTAGCCGTTTTAATGAAGTACTCAATTGTATTTACTACTATCTTTGAACAATCATACGGCTCTTTCAATCAATGTTTTTTTTTTTCATATCAAGCTGGGTAGCCTTAATGTCGACTTCAAATATACTACTGTAAGGTAATTAGTCGCAGCTGCTGCATACTTTCAACCCCGCGCGAATCTCCAACGCCTTTGTTTGTAGAGAATAAGATCTACCCTTAGTTTAACAATGAAGATCCTATAGATCTCATGTCTTATAAAGTCTGACGACTCTTTTTATGCTCCCACACACAGACAAAACAACGGTACCAGAATTTTCTCACCAGTCATTCACACAACCACCCAACTACTAGTAAATCATTTTTGTATACCTGATTGTGAAACATAAGTAACCAAGATCGTCTGATTTTGAGCCACCACCCGTATAATGACAAAAAACCCCAGTTGACTTTACATTATTAAGCTGACCAACGATAAAGTTAGTAGGATAAGGTTGCACCGTGATAAAAGCTAGAGTCTGGCTTGACCAGCTATCTGGGTCAAAGCGTGCCCAGTGGTTACGCGCATAGCTAAATGTTCAAATATTAAAAAAAACTAACCTTTTTTCATAAATCATTTTTATTGTGATCTTATTTTAGTTCTATTTGAGACTAAATATACTACTTGGGTTCATACTTATAAAGGAATTCTAGAGAAATGTGTGTTTAAAGTTTTGAATCGAGAGCTGGAAAACAATGGCGGTGCCCAACACAGAACATCACAGATCAAATTATGCCTCAGTGTTGCTATGCACAGGTTGTAGGCCCGCCACCGGAAGCTGTAATCCGTCGATCGACATCCTGTGTATCTCGAGAAACGAAAAGCCACAAAAAATAGCTAGCTGCATATTGTATGTGTCTGGCTGGGATGGATGTATGAGCTGGTATAGTCGCTATACACGTATCAGGTTGCACGCGCCAGCATTCGATCTCAGAAAGTCAGTATTGTGAGTCCCTGGCAACACGACTCTTTATGTGAAACCACAATACATGTAAATGTTTCCATTTCTCTGTTGAAGGAAGGGCGAACCAACAAGGCATACTCTGATTGCTCTATGCTTTCTAAAACTATGCTCATCACCCTGGCATGTTTGTGATCCTATTTCCCTCCGCCTTCTTTACAACTCCGGGATCGATCTCAATAGATCTTTTCTGAGAGAAAACTAGAAAACCATGGAGTAGCAATTATTGTGATACTGGCTATTCAGTTTCCCTTTAACATGCGCTATTGCATATAAAAAAGATACTATGTATCTCGAGTATTGATTGTACAGGAGAACGTAAACCTTCACGTATTGTAATTCAACCTTTTATTACTCCCTTATAATTATTGGAGTTAAGGTCTGGTTGAACCACACTACTTCCTCTCAAGTTTCAATAGATCGTAAATGAATTCTCACTCGGCCAGAAAAAAGGTTTTGTCCTTGTGAAAGCTATCAATGCTGAGGATACAGCATACTGAAATCAGAATGCAGAAAAACTGTATTAATCCCAACAGGAAATGTGGCTCCAATGCCTCACGGTCAAACATAACCTTAAAGTGACTTTTGTATGCATGTACATATAATATATCATGTGGTCCAATGCATTAAACTAAAAACTCACACTAAGAAAAAACAACACCCAAAGTTCACTGATTACAAGATGAACATAGAGGTTGAAAAATTAGAATATGATAATTTTACCACCAAAACATTATGAAATGCTTCCATAAATTTTTTTACAAATAAAATATGATATTAAGAAGCTAATTACCACTTAATCTCGTTTTCTATAAAAATGTGGGTTATCAGGTTCATGCATGTATGAACCTCTTACGGAAAATAAACTATGAAAACAGGATATAGTATTAACATTTACATTTAAAATGAAATAGCAATTGTGGGCGAATGAATATAAAAATAATCATGAACATAGAGAGAAGATATGGCACCTCTTCCTCTTCTGAACATCAAACTAAATGAAAACAAGCGAGAGAACAAATAATAATAATAATAATAATAATAAATAATAGTAATATAATAATAATAATAATAATAATAATAATAATAATAATAATAATAATAA
>RQTK01001178.1:60520-80643 GCA_003991915.1 Elysia chlorotica | reverse complement strand
CTTTCCCCAGAACCCTACCCGCACACACCAAATGTCCGTTCTGTACCAGCACATGTGCTCACTGAAGTCGCTTTTCTAGAATATATTAAGTTTATACTCTCGATTCTAGACTCTAGATACATCCACCTACATTTAGATAATCCTCAATCACAAATTATTTAGATCGATAAACAGGTTAAAATTTTATATTTCTTCACAATAAGCATAATAATAAATGGCTATATAACTGCTTGCCTCAGGACCCTCAAACTAGCGCTCAGCACATCAACGAGCCGCCGTCGGTCTGTCCATTGGCAGTGCCTTTGCTAACGCCAGTCACCTACCTAGAGTAGATTTACACTCTAGATTCTATATAGATATACAATCTAGACTCAAAATAGATCCTAACTTCCAATCCACAATATTGTTTGCAACAATATAGATGGTTAAACATTAATGTAATGCCTAAATGGCTGTTGTGAACATTATTTTGTTTCCTTAGATGACTCTCGTTGAAGTTTTATTAGCAACATCGACCACTTTAAACTATGATTACTATAATATAACCCCCCCCCTCGCAGGACCCTGAAGCTGGCGCTCAGCACATCAATGACCCGCCGCAGGTCCGCCCATTGGCAGCGCCCGTGCTCACGCTAGTACCCGTGCTTCTCACCCCGGACGGAAGTAACACAGTGGAACTGGAAGGAGGAGCTCAGGACCAGGGGAGCATTCTGATCCCAGTACCACAACCACCTTCGGTAGATGCCGCAAGCGCCGGAGCCACTCCAAGAAAGAACGGGAACAGCCCACCAGGAAATGTGGATGACATGGTATTGCAAGCCTATGGTGGTGCAGTGAAGCAAGAAGGCCAACAGCAACCTCTACAGAAAACACAAAGTGGGCCAAGCGATCAAGAAACTGTGACGCCCGAGGGAACATTGATATTGAGACCTTACGGTCTTCCACTAGAGGCAAATGTGTACAGTCAAAATGTTCAGCAAAGCGCTGAGGAGAAAGCAGCGCATACTAAGAACCAACAAGAAGATCCGTATTATGTAAGCTCTCTCAGTCAATATTAAGTCTTTTCTTCTCATTTCCAAAGAGGCCTATGATAAAGCATATAAACATGTTGGTATATAGAAGACATAAAGTAAAAATGACCTCATTTGTTTGGCATGATAAACCAGAAGAACGAAATACGCCATGGATTGTTTTGAATGCAATATTTAGGCGAATTTAAGAATGAACTAAAAATCAATACAGCTCGTTTTTCGATTCACCGCAAAGGTTTTATTCATTTTCCTTCATTTTGTTATCATAGTTATATATACAGCCAATTTTGCAACAAACACTAATTTTCAATCTTTGTTAACAGTTTATTTTTCATTTGTTGTTTCTAATTCGCTGACGTAGTTAAGAAGTTAAACTCTAAACGCTAAAGTTGCCCTGTTTCATTCAAAAAGTATTAGGTGACATTAAAAAAGTTGTATCATCATTTTGGAAAAATTAGAAGTGACAGAATAAAATAGGTTCTCTCTCATGTAAAGAAACATTACAAAATTGTTTGGCATGGCATGGTCCTTTTATAACATACCATCAACCTGTGGTAAAATGCAATTACTTTTTTTCTTCTTCCATCGAGAGAATACTTGTTTACCACTTGAATACCATTAATTTGTATAAAAATGTTCATATAACCCTCAACCTCCTTAGGCTTTTATAACATACCATCAAACTGTCGTAAAATGCAATAACTTTTTTTCTTCTTCCATCGAAATACTGAGTACTTGTTTACTCCGATACCATATATTTGTATACAAATGTCAATATAACCCTCAACATTTTCAGATCTACTCGCTCATTCCCACGGAGGACAGGGAGGGGGATCAGAAAGTCGGGAGACTAGGAACTGAGGTAAACGCCGATAGCATCCGTATTGACGATGGGTTCAAACGATCTGTAAAGGATGAAGATACTGCGGATATTATCTACGGTAGGTTATGTAAACATGCAACATATCTTATTGAGTGTTTCATGCCGTACACATTGGGTCGCAGATACAAAGTCATAATCCTTCTTATGGAGATAACCTCTTTCTCTAAAAAAAACACGTAAACAAAATCACGTGATGTTTATATTTTTTTTTTGTAAACTGCCTTTTGATTGGGCTAGAGCACAGACCTATTTTGGTATACCTTTTTGCATTAGCCGATTTACAACCATCACGTGATTTTTGTGATAAAGAGGTTAGCCCCATTCGCATATCTTATGGCGAGTCTTAAGCTTTGCACAACGTTTTAATTACGATTCATTAACTACAAATGGAATGAATATTTTTTTTCCAAAATTTTGTTCTCTATATATTATGAGCCAAGCCCCAAAATTGATATGGTAAAGGCTTTTAGCCGAGACACAGAAAATTCTACAAAAATGTGCGGTGCATCAGTTAAGCTTCATAGATTAACGTGGGCATTATCTTAAAGTTGTGCAAACACTCTCCATTTGAGCATTTTGAACCGACTGTTGAGAAGAAAACTCTTAGCAATCCGACAGTTTAAATACACCAAAAAGACGGAAGTCTAAAAATCCGGATTTTCGGATAGAGACAAATATGGCATACGTAACAATTTTTTTTAAGTGCGCAAATTGTTATGCTCGCACTGCACCGTATGGATATAATGCTTGATTAATAATATTGTGAAAGCAGATAACTAAAAAAAACAAAAACACCTTGAAACTGAATTGTCAGTAAATACGCGCAACTGAAAGTACGTTGGTATAATCTTCGTCTCAAACTTAGACATGCGATCAAATCCAAACCGCTCCACCCTAAAATCCCAAATTAAATTTTTACAGTAAAATTACAAATGGGTCAGAGATTTCAGAGTCATAAAATTAATAACATCAAACATTTAATCATTTTTTTAACGAAAATTAACGAATTACGAAAACTAAAACAGTATTTAAAAAAAAACAAAAACGAACAGACACAACAAATTACTGCTTCAGCCCCTTCCTTTAACGACAAACAAATCGAAAGGGCTATAAATCTCAATTTATTTTTTTATTTTTTAAGTGCGTGCGCAAATTTAATGCACACAGTGCACCGTTTGCTTAGAACTCTTGGTTAATTATTAACTATGATTATAAACTATTGATCCTACTTTAATTTGATGCATCCTCTTCAAGCAAATATTTTTAAGTTCCTTTATTTATAGATCCTGAAGATATACATTTTTTAGTTCAGCATAGTTTATATTTAGTTGTAATATTTTAGTTTTGTCCATCCTATAGTCTCTATGAATTTCGTGGTTTTCTAGCTAGTTTTTTTATTTTTTTTTTTTTTTTTCTATTTTTATAAATAGCATGCAAACGCAAATAAACAACTAACTAAAATATACTTTGGTTTGCAATCGCTATTCTTAATAGTAAACTTGTCTTTATGATGGTATTTATTTGAAGTCACCCCCACCAATCACATTATAAACTACAACAACAACAAACAGAAAAAGAGAAAAAAAGAAAAAAACAAACAAAAAACAACAAAACAAAAACAACACACCCCCTAACCTGAACTTACTATATTACAGACGAAGCCCCTGCATTCTACTACTACCTTTACTATGATGATGACGACGATGACGATACTAATGCTTTAGAGGGAGACAAAAAGAATCCCCAGCTTCAAAAATCTCCTGCCCTTGCATTGTCTGCTGATGCTGCTGAAAAGAACATAGATCTAATTTCCTCAAAGGCAAAATGGGTTAACCCTAAAGGCCCGAACAAACAGGCTTCTAGTTCTATCGTAACGGCAGATGCTTACTCTGCGAAACTCAAGGGTGCACAATCTGATACAGTCGGCTCTGCCACGCATCAAGTCCTCAACGCCATGAAAGAAGACCGGGCCAAGAAGCCGATTGCTGGAGAAAGACTGAATGTGAAAAGAACGGCTGAGGAGGTTGAGCAAGCTTTACAAGTGGAGGTTGGTGTTTTATATTTAAAATACTCAATATTTCACTCTTTCGCCAGATTAATAACATTTCTTGCCTCGATGGATGATTTTACATTTTTATTTCATTTCAAATAATATATAAACACACCCCCCCCCACACACACACACACAAACACATACAATTAAAACCGACAGAAAGATTTAAAGCTGATCCTAAAAAGGGATCGGATGTGATAATATTTATTTGATTAAAATAGACACAGGTTTAATTGGTCGTTGAGTTCGTGCAGTAAAATCTAGGCAATTCAACGATTATATATTAAGCAATTGACACTTTTCAGGATGATCTCAAGAATCTTCACCACTAAGGTGTCAAATGTATGTCTCAAAAGTAATCAAAGACGAGATGAAATTTCATTATCGCGTTGTGCTTTTATATATTGGAAACTACTGTTGCAGCAAAGGTTGTGTTTTCAAATTAATTTTTCTGAAAATTTGAAAGACTGAAATAATAAAATAAAACCTTATTGAAACTTAATCGTGCAAGATGTTACAACACACCCCCTAACCTGAACTTACTATATTACAGACGAAGCCCCTGCATTCTACTACTACCTTTACTATGATGATGACGACGATGATGATACTAATGCTTTAGAGGGAGACAAAAAGAATCCCCAGCTTCAAAAATCTCCTGCCCTTGCATTGTCTGCTGATGCTGCTGCTGCCGAAAAGAACATAGATCTAATTTCCTCAAAGGCAAAATGGGTTAACCCTAAAGGCCCTAACAAACAGGCTTCTAGTTCTACCGTAACGGCAGATGCTTACTCTGCAAAACTCAAGGGTGAACGATCTGATACAGCCGGCTCTCCCACGCATCAAGTCCTCAACGCTATGAAAGAAGACTGGACCAAGACGCCGATTGCTGGAGAAAGATTGAATGTGAAAAGGACTGCTGAGGAGGTTGAGCAAGCTTTACAAGTGGAGGTTAGTGTTTAATATTTCATATACTCAATATTTCAACCTTTCGCCAGATTAATAACATTTCTTGTCTCGATAGATGATTTTACGTTATTATTTCATTTCAAATATTGTATAAGCTGACCCTAAAAAGGGAGAGAAGGCCATGATGTTGTACCACAAACATACTTAAGAAATTATTTTGACTTATTTCTAATTCTTTCACTTTTTCAAGACGTTTTCGCTCTCGGGTATGATAATATTTATCTGATTAAAATAGACACAGGTTTAATTGGTCGATGAGTTCGTCCAGTAAAAGCTAGGCAATTCAACAATTATATATTAAGCAATTGACGCATGTACTGTTGTTTTCACCGAGAACTCTTGATGGATATACATTCAGAGCAGTGCTAAACTTTGCGTCCATATAATAATTTTCTTATAGGTTGAAATTAATTGGCTAACTGAATTCTCAATTATTTAAATTTTATTATTATTATTATTATTATTATTATTATTATTATCCTTCTTTCAATATTCTATCTATATAATATATAGCTTTTGTCTTGAATTACTAAGATGAGAATTGTTTTTATAGAAACTTTAAGGATAGAAAAATATATATTATATAAACAGTCAAAATAAATCGATATGATATTAAGAAAATAATGCAATAGTCATCACCGGCAATATTAACAGCAGTGACATGTTAAAATAATTATAGTGATTTTAACATCAAGGGTTGAAAAACATTCACGGCTTAAAATGTTTGCCGTTAAATAACTTCAAAACAGAGATAACAGTTGTGTGGTTTTGATAAAAGGAATGCCACGATGACAGTTATAATAATTATTATTGTTTATCTATGTAACTAAGACACCCATTTCCTATACCAGATCAGGGATTACTTGCTGTCATTCGCAACTTAGGAAAATAATGTAAAATAAAAAATAAATAAAATTGCTTTTATAACGTGCCTTGGATATTCCAAAAACAGTGTTTAAAGATCAAATTAATGTTGTAAACGTAGGCTTTTTGACTTAAACAAGATAATTATATCTGAGAGAATTATGATTAAAGCTATTTGTGCAGGATATAAAAATATCCCTATGATCATTTATTTATTAATTGTTTGTTTGTCTTTTCATTTCTATATTTAAAAGTCGTGATGTTATTACATTTTGTCTTTGTATTGTTTGAATGACTCGATCTGGATGTTTCTGATCAATTAATTAAATAAGATCTGTTGGTACATAATATTAAACACAACGCTCTTGTTATAAGTGGAACCACTGTCACGTTTAGTTTGCATCGGATATCATCACTAGAAATGAGCTTTGAACACCTAGATCTCATCGGTTCACACCTAAGCGTACATAACATTATGACCTCCCAGGCTCACACCGATTGAGTTGAGTTGAGTTGAGTTGGTTTTAACGTCCAACATGAGCACTATATATGCTATATTTAGGACAGGCCCCAAGACGGAAGTTTGACAATTGCATGAGACAGGGCGGAGATATCATGACTTCTGTCTCAGCAGTTCACATAATACTGACACCGATTCAACAAGTGAGAAACGCAACCGCCAAGATTCGAACTCGGGACCTTTTGCGTCGGAAGCCGATGTTCTACCCCTTAATGATGGTCATAGTAAAACACTCCTTTAAAATTAAAAGCCATTGCCTTCTCTAAAAATTGAATGAGAATATTGTGTTGAGCAGAGGGTGGAAGACATACCGAACAGAGAGTTATAGTTTTTCCTAAAGTTATTCGTAGGCGCTGTTTAAGCGGACTTAGTCCCAACATTGATGGCCTTGGCGTAGGTTCGACGCTTAATATTTTGGTCGAGTTCTACGACAACGGTCGCTCTGGCCTGTCCAAGGGTACCACCATGCTGGGCTCTATATTACTGAATAGCCTCTTCTTCTTTCCACTTGGGGCATTCTTTCGAATCTGCCGCATGAGGGCCATGGCAGTTAAGACAGCTAGGATTGGCTTTCCATTCTTTTCCAGCATGCCCTCCCTTACCACATCGGCAACACACTGCTGTGCGCCTAGATGTCGTTTGGCTATGGCCAAAACGATGGCATTTAAAACAGCGCATCGGTCTCGGCATGTATGGGGTAACTTTGAGAGTTAAGTACCCCACTTTTAGCGATGTCGGTGGCGACGTCGAGTCGAAGGTTAGGACGAAGGTATTGGTCCTGATTTTGTCACCCCCCCCCCCTTCCGCACGAAAATGCGTCGCGCGTGGGTGACTCCACCGAGTTCCGCCACCATCTCCTCCTCGCTCGTCGTTTCTCCAGGGAAGTGTCCTTTATCAGTGGGAACAAACATATGCATTCAATCGCATTAAAATAAGAGACTAACTTCTGAAAAAAAATGAGGAATCACACAAAACAGGATTACCATTCGAATTTCAATGAAACCGAACACATGACAAGCGTAACAACCAGTCACACAATCTCAAAATGGAAAAACTAGTTTGCGAGACACGATTCCCCGAAAGAAGACTTGACAGATAGCGGTAAACAGCTAACCTCTGAATAATTCAAGCAATTTACAAACGAGTGGAACAAAATCCACTGCAAGTCTTCGCCACAAGACACAACAGTGACAGATGGTACGAGATTGAATACAACGGTTGGGTTGGTTGGTTGGATTGGTTTAACGTCCAACAGCAGCACTATATAGGCTATATTGTGGACGGGCCCCAAGACGGACGTCTGACAATTTTTATGTGCTGTCACACACGAGACTGGGCGGGGATGCCATGACTCCTGTCTCAGCCGGTCACATTATACTGAGACCGACCCAACCAGTAGGGAACGCAACAGCCAGGATTCGAACTCGGGACCTTTTGCGTCGGAAGCCGATGTTCTACCCCTGGACCACCGCGCCCCCCGAATACAACGGTACAAACGTTCCCAAGAAACGGGCGTCACATCAACCAGCATTCGGAGAACCACCCAATGACTCCAAAAACGAGACGATCATTATTAATGATGAGCCTACCACACCAGCACATCAAGAGAAAATACACAAAAGTCTGCACAAAATTTATCAACAGTAAAGTGATTTGAGGAAGTCATCAAAGTCCCATGCTCTCCACCAAAAGAAGTTTCGCCCACTTTGGCACTTCCTACCCCGTCGCACATCAAACAACATGCGAACACACACTATAGGGACAAGAAGTGATCATGTTGTGAAAAAGCCTAAGAAGTACACTCAATAGTCAAATTAGTCCAATTAATCGCAGTGCAGCGACCACAACACTTGAACACACGTGTAATTTTGCCTTTTTACACTAAGTTTTAACACTCTTGCAGTGACCAGAAAGTTGAATTTGTTGTTGTTGTTGGGTTGGTTTAACGTCCAACATCAGCACTATATAGACTATATTGTGGGCGGGCCCCAAGACGGACGTCTGACAATTGTATGTGCTGCCACACACGAGACAGGGCGGGGATACCATGACTCCTGTCTCAGCCGGTCACATTATACTGACACCGACCCAACCAGTAGGGAACGGAACAGCCAGGATTCGACTCGGGACTTTTTGCGTCGGAAGCCGATGTTCTACCCCTGGACCACCGCGCCCCCCAGAAAGTTGAAGAAACAACCAATTTTTTAAATTAGTTAAACTGATTGGACACATTTTCTCGTTTAAGATGGTGAAAAGCAGGCCATAAGGACACCTTATAATAACTGTTGAAACTTGATATATAATGGTCACAGGATCATTGTTTCCTTAATGAAAGTTAATATTTACAGTGATTTATGAGTTCATTATAAGAACATTGTAGTTTCATGTTCAGAGGAACATAGTGAGATTTTTAAAAAATGTAATTTTTTTTTTCAAGAAGAAGTGGTTAGATTAAATCACGTTTTTAAGAATAATTATCATGGTAATGAAAACCACCACCACCACCACCACCGCCACCACAACCACCACCACCACCATTAAAACAAAAAACAAAAAAAAACAACAACGAAAATATTCCCAAACATCAAATAAATGACTTTGGAGAACACTAAATTTAAATATTTAGTTCTAACTTCCACAAAATGATTTCGCTATTTGAAAGGGAGGGGAGGTGTGCAGTTATAAATTTGCGCACCAATAGCTATGCAACAAGCATTCAAAATACCTAATAGAGAGCGCAAAATCCCAAACAAGAAAAAAAAAAATAGGCCTATACAGGCAATGATGTGTCATCGCATAGCCGGCCTAGTTGTGTGTCTGATCAATAAGTCACATAAGGTAAGTATGTGTATTTCCTGATTATATTATTACATTTACCATTTAGAGATATACATCTCCTTCTTTATTTTTGTCCTATGTTATAGGGGAATTATGGTTAAAGTACCCCCTTAGAAAAGTGTACAAAGCAATGCCATTCGAAACATCTTGACTTTTGTTCACAAAAGGTGCCATAGCACCGTAGATCTAATCTAGATCTAGACCTAGAGTCTAGGTTTCAAATTGGTAGAAGCGCCTATATCTTTCTAGATCTACTTTTTCAATCTTTTAATTTCTTAAAGAAAATCATAATAATGTAAGAATAGATACAATTCAATTAAGGCCTACATTCAATATGTGGAGGAACTGGGTTTTGACTTGACTAACGGGGCAGCCAATAGTTTTGATAGTGCGTAGATTTGACAGTTGATGTGTCGCGTATCTGATTCGGATACCCTTAAAATCTATCCCAGTAGCCTTTATTCTAAATGGAAGGAAAGAATGTTGCACCTGGCTTCCAAACTATTAGAGAGCATAATCATTTACCTCTGTTAGTCCTCGGCGCCTAGGTATTTGAAACACTATGGTGTGTATTATAACATTTAAGTGTGATAATCCTACACCTTGAACTTTTAATTAGTGTATATACCCTTTATTTTAAACCAACAGTTTATGCACAGTTTGCAGGCTTTCACCACTCAGGGAGATACAAGAGCAACTGCTGCTACACGTGTAAGGTTTCAACCGCCTTTGGACTTAGGACATCATGGATAGAACATGGTCCTCGCCGTGCTGACCTTCCGTACAAACAAAATAACTAACCTCACTCCATGGACACATGTATCTCTATCTTTGGCTTCAAACACACTTGCATTTATACGAGCGTATGTTTGGTTCAAAACTTGTCTTCTTGTTGTTGCACTGTGCTCCTCTAGAACTTGGCAACGTGAGGCGGAAGCACACAGTAAAACATTACATTGGTCATCTTCATAAGTGTTATGGTTATATACATAATTATGCTGTCCCTGTTGTTGTTTTTCAATTTATCTTCTTTTCAGTGTTTCTCTGCATTAATTTTCAAATATTGCGATAATAAACACCAAGGTTGAATTGCCGGGTTGTGTAGATTGTGTAGAGCAATAAAACACAATGGGTCTACAGTGGTCTCTCACTACAACACTGACTGGACTAACTCGGTTGCCTCTTTGTCTGAAGCACAGATTGGTAACACCAAACCTGGAGTTGACCATCCTTGTTAGGGATTAACACTAGCTAAGACAATAGATCCACGTCTCTCACTACCAGTTGCTTCAAAGCTGCCGAACACAGAGTGTCTCAGAGGCCTGGCTAAAGGGACGAAGTATGAGTCAATCACAACATGCAGTCTATGTGTTAGTACTGTTGCTGGCAATATGTAAGTACCTTCACAAATTACACAATTTAAAAAAAAAAACGACCTTGCTCCTCTTTTACTAAGGAAAAATTGTAAGAGTAATGTCAGAAAATATAATTATGATCTTCATGAACACTATCTCAATCGAAGCATCAGAATCAGTGACATAAATCGGCGAAAAGTTGTTCCTTTCGGCGTACTTATTCTGCCGCCTTATATCTTGCTTTTGTTCTATTACTTCCAATTTTTCATCATGCCTCCTCTATCATCATCATCATCATCATCATCATCATCATCATCATCATCATCATCATCATCATCATCATCATCATCATCATCATCATCATCATCATCATCATCATCATCATCATCATCATCATCATCATCATCATCATCATCATCATCATCATCATCATCATCATCATCATCATCATCATCAACATCATCATCATCATCATCATCATCATCATCATCAATCATCATAATAGTAGTAGTAGTAGTAGTAGTAGTAGTAGTAGTAGTAGTAGTAGTAGTAGTAGTAGTAGTAGTAGTAGTAGTAGTAGTAGTAGTAGTAGTAGTAGTAGTAGTAGTAGTAGTAGTAGTAGTAGTAGTAGTAGTAGTAGTAGTAGTAGTAGTAGTAGTAGTAGTAGTAGTAGTAGTAGTAGTAGTAGTAGTAGTAGTAGTAATGTTGTTATTATTAGTATTACTTTTATTATTCATAGATTCTTATTGGTTTCTTAACTATAATGCGGCTGTTTGAAATGGATTTCTCTTTAATTCCCTCTTAGATTGCGTCCCTGTTGCAATTGCTCATTCTAGTAAGTAGTTTCCTAATAATTATGTCACTGTTGTTTGTTTATGAATTCCTGGTTTTTTAGTTTTACTCCTACTCTGATTTTGTAGGTGGTCGAAGCCCAAAAATTATTACGAGTTAAATGTTGTTCTTGCAGTTTAAATGTTCGAATAATGCATTTAGATATGACTACAAACCACACACACAAAATTGAAATATAATACATTGTAATGGGAAATTCTAAGACAGTTGTATGAATTTCAATCTGGCTTCTATTCGTTCCTTCAGTAAGATGAATAGTTTCCTTCTCATTTTTTCTCCAGTATCACGACATCTTTCTTCTTTAAATATGTCTTTTGAACGCGATGATTTTTTTCAAACCTTAAAATAGTTGGGGGTTCCCCCCCCCCCCCCCCCCAGCATAATCCCTTGAACATTAAGGGTTAGAACCTTAACATATTGAGCCCTTTAAATACCGTTAGGCCTATTTTTGTTTGTTTGTTGCTCTTGTTGTTTGTTTGGTTGTTTAGTATGGTGTGGTTCCTGTTTTTGCCCTCTGTGTGGGAGATTCTTCCAGCACGGGGGACACAGGCCTACTACAAACTGTACGGTACTGGCTTAGTGGGCGCGCCTTCCCAGGAAAGAATGGCAGTGTGTGGTTCCCTTTAGGGCTGGCTTTATCTCTCCTACCTTTCTACCTTCCCCTGACATTTCCTCCCCTCTCATCCCTTTCTATGAGGTTTTTAAGCTCTTCGTTGTCTCCTTTTATTTTCATCTATCTTCATCAATGTCCCTCCCTTCTTCTGATTTTACCACCACAACCTCAGACATAATTATTTTCTGTGCCATTTGCTCTTTCTTCTTCAATGCCCACCCCTTCTTCTTTCTCCGATTTATCTATTGAAATTTCTATGTCAATTGTAAGATGGCGAAACAAAGCATTTGTATAAGATGATGTAAGAAAAAAACTAACAAAAAGCGTCCATGGATTTTAAGGTAAAATGTGTTACCTTTGTAACGGCTAGAGTGCAAAATTAATACTTACTGAAAGACAAGGCCACTAAAGCTGCCATTTGGAAATTTGCCAAATAAATAAAGAAAATGCTCAATTAATTAAAGAGATAAGGTAAGATAAGATAAGCCTTAATTATTCAATTTCGACATTTTCTTGGTCGTACAATAATACATTAATTTGATTCAATATCATAACACCAGTTGCACATTTATGAGATATAAAAAATAAAATTGTTGATAATAAAATAAAATAAGCAGTTTACATACACTTGTAAAGTTGTTGAAATTATACACAGCCATACAAACATAATTCTTATTTAAAGACACACACCTCTTCACGCAAATACAAAAACACGCATAACACTGCATACGAGGGGTGTTCATTATGTCCTTAGCTTGACCTTGAAGCAGTTGTACTAGAGTAAAGAAATTGTGTGGGTAGCTAGATCATCTATGTTGAACATGGCATGCAAAGTTTGGGGAAAATCGGAAACAAATCTGCCCACCATGGGACCGGAAACCAACGATCCACCACTTGAGTCGGTTCGCCCCCCTCTAAGTTTAGCAAGTTTGCAGCAATCTGACTGATGTTTTGATATCTGCCTGGTCTGACGCTTTTTAAATTAGTCTGTTACTTCTTTGTGATGTTTCGTATCCACTTTGAAGAGGGAGATTTATGTCTGGTATTATACATTTAGCTTTATTCAATACTTGAAGAATATACGTGTCTTTGAAAGGGGTTAGATCACAGCCAATAATTTGGGAAGCTTTCTTTCTTATTTTTTTCTACTCAATGAGAGTGGGCTTTTGATAGGTTTCCTCCAAAACATGTAATTTCAAAAGATATAATTGGATACAGGAGACAAAAGATTTTCACAATATTGTGATCGACATTGAAAGGATTTAATTTACTTAAAAATACAGTCGTTGATTAGCTTTTTTCATTAGGATTCCAATGTGTGTTAAAACAAAGTATACAATCTTGAATCGTTTCGTCTAAAATAAGAATATCATCTATTTTGTTTTATTTATGTTCAAATTTAAGAAATTGATCGAGCACCATTACACAACAAATTAAACTTTGAACAAAAACATTTAGATCACTGGGCAGGAATTTCTCAGGGAAGACGACGAGACCAGGTGGTACTCGATCGAGTCCGACTTGGACATTCTCATCTTACTCACGCCTTTCTACTGAGAGGTGAAGAGCCTCCACTGTGTCAAACCTGCAACTGTCAATTGTCCATTAGTCACATTCTGGTTGATTGTCCGGTTTTTTGCCGGGAAAAAATTTGTACCTGGCTTTCAAGCCACTAGCAATATAGCCTTTATAGTGCTGATGTTGGACGTTAAACCAACACTCAAGCCAAGCCACTAGAGAGCATAATTATTTACTTATGTTAAGTCTTCGGTGCCTACTTAGGAACCATAAGGACATTGGGGCATATAATAAAATTTAGCTGTGATAATCATGCACATAGCTATTTTAGACTACTGTATACATATGCCATTTTCTTTTAACCAACCTTTTTATCCACAATTTTAATGCTTTTACTACTCAGAGAGATAAAGAAACCACCGTTGCTACTAGTATAATGCATTAACTGCCTTTGGACATCATGGGCACAGCATAGCCGTTACCGTGCTGACGTGGCGTAAAAACAAACTCATTCACTCACTCACTCACTAACTCATGACACAAACTTGTTAATGTCTTTAAAGTAAAAGTCTTCGTTGTTTGTTATTGTTTTGATTAGGCATGAGTCGTCCGCAAATAATTAAGTGTGTGTTTGTGCCATTTTGTCTGGTAGTCATTGGTGTAGGCAGTGTATAAAGTTGGTAAAAGTGCAAAGCCCTGCGGTGCACCTGTGTTTGAGATGATAGTTTTGGATATAACACATTTTATATTAACAAATTGTAGCCATTGTCAGAAAGTCAAAATGCAGTTCTTTCTACCTGCATGCACACATAAAATCTACGAAAAACACGAAAAACAACGAACAAAACGGAACCGTACATGAACAGTAATCAAAGTGAAGCTTGCGCTCACTTCGAAACACTTGTGTAAGAGAACATGAAAGTAATGACAAGATGAATTTCTTTATAAATATTTTATGTCATATGTTTTGGCTTGTCTGTTGTCTCGCTCTCTCCACTATGTCTTTTTTTTGTTTAAAAAAATACCATTTTGCTCATTGATTATTCTTCGTCGATCTTTCTTTTTGCAGAATTGATCCGATTTCTGATGGACCACAAATGTTGGGACGCTTTCCAGCAGTGCACATATTATCTTGTTTCGGATCAAAGGGATTGCCAGTAAGAAAGCTGGGTTGTGCTGTCACCGCCATTACTCTGAAAGTTCGTGTACACCTATTCAATATCATATACTTTTCCAGAACTAAAGACCTAAGAACTTTGACAAGCTCCTTTCTAAACTTTTGAAAAGAATCGTATACAAACAACTATACATGTATTGGAATAAAGAAGTCAAGAACTCATGCCCCATTTCCAGTGCAGTTAAATTATAGGGAAAACATGTCCTTCCCATTAGACGTATTGATCCGCCTTGAAACATTTGTTTTGAAAGCTTAAATCATCATGTTCTGTTGTTGTTTTCTTTGACTTGGAAGCTAGGCATTCTTCAACACCTTAGGAGTAATTGGTGCATTGGATGGAAGTTAGGCATTCTTCAAAACCTTAGGAGTAATTGGTGCATTGGATGGAAGCTAGGCATTCTTCAAAACCTTAGGAGTAATTGGTGCATTGGATGGAAGTTAGGCATTCTTCAAAACCTTAGGAGTAATTGGTGCATTGGATGGAAGCTAGGCATTCTTCAAAACCTTAGGAGTAATTGGTGCATTGGATGGAAGCTAGGCATTCTTCAAAACCTTAGGAGTAATTGGTGCATTGGATGGAAGCTAGGCATTCTTCAAAACCTTAGGAGTAATTGGTGCATTGGATGGAAGCTAGGCATTCTTCAAAACCTTAGGAGTAATTGGTGCATTGGATGGAAGCTAGGCATTCTTGAAAACCTTAGGAGTAATTGGTGCATTGGATGGAAGCTAGGCATTCTTCAAAACCTTAGTTAGATGGAAGCTAGGCATTCTTGAAAACCTTAGGAGTAATTGGTGCATTGGATGGAAGCTAGGCATTCTTCAACACCTTAGGAGTAATTGGTGCATTGGATGGAAGTTAGGCATTCTTCAACACCTTAGGAGTAATTGGTGCATTGGATGGAAGCTAGGCATTCTTCAAAACCTTAGGAGTAATTGGTGCATTGGATGGAAGCTAGGCATTCTTCAACACCTTAGGAGTAATTGGTGCATTGGATGGAAGCTAGGCATTCTTCAACACCTTAGGAGTAATTGGTGCATTGGATGGAAGCTAGGCATTCTTCAACACCTTAGGAGTAATTGGTGCATTGGATGGAAGCTAGGCATTCTTCAACACCTTAGGAGTAATTGGTGCATTGGATGGAAGCTAGGCATTCTTCAACACCTTAGGAGTAATTGGTGCATTGGATGGAAGCTAGGCATTCTTCAACACCTTAGGAGTAATTGGTGCATTGGATGGAAGCTAGGCATTCTTCAACACCTTAGGAGTAATTGGTGCATTGGATGGAAGCTAGGCATTCTTCAACACCTTAGGAGTAATTGGTGCATTGGATGGAAGCTAGGCATTCTTCAACACTTTCGCCAAATCAATTCATTGAGTGAGACCTCAACAGACAACGAACATTGCTTTTTACAATAAATTTATATAACGTTGAAGTCAGCTACTTAGCTTCTTTACGTCTTAAAAGATTGGACCTACTCCAACTATGGCTCAACGCTTTCCAGAAATGGGCAAAAAACGAGCAGCATTTTTAATACAAGATAACTCACAGACACCTCAACCAAATAACCGCTGTTGAAGAAATAACCCCGAAGTGTGATTAGTTTTTTACTATCAGCTCGCACATCTGTTGTTTCGGGTTGATACACTCTTGGGCTAGCACCTTTTTGTATTGAACTATATGCATTGCGTTTCAAAATAACAAATATCAAAGCTTTTACCTGTCTAATTCAAACTTCAGGGAATTCCCTAAAATAGTGCGTACACGAGAAGAGGCCTAAGGTTTAGAAGAGAGGAACATGTAGTGTAAATGGATAATAATTGATATGTAAGCTAAAGTCCACATTTTTGGGGGCTTTCTTGAATTAGCTAATAAGGTCTAAAGATTTCTAGATTTTATGCTTTGTGTGAATAATAGGAGAGCGCGGTAGAGGATTGATTGATGTTTTTTTAGTAGAGAATTAATGAGCGTTTATACTTCTGATACTATTTTATAGCTTGCCACAGTGAGCGCTGTTACTTTCATGTTATATTAATCCATTATAAATCTAGTTAATTGTCAAGTTCTGATCTACAGAGTTGAGTTATTGCGTTTCTACCGAGGAATTCCATTAAGCTTTATTTCTTTTATTTTGATAAGTTAGTGTCTCCGACGAGTCTACATGAATTATAGTTATTCAACAACGGACGCACAATAGGGACCCCTTTTATCGAATCAAGGTGACAGTCATTATTGGCCATACAACTGAGATCAAGCACAATCATGTTATACGAATTCAGAGATTTGGGTAATGGTCTGATAATAGAGTTTTGTATATTGATGCGTAATGGTCTGATAATAGAGTTTTGTATATTGATGCGTAATGGTCTGATAATAGAGTTTTGTATACTGATGCGATTTGTGAGTAATGGTCTGACAATAGAGTTTTGTATACTGATGCGATTTGTGAGTAATGGTCTGATAATAGAGTTTTGTATACTGATGCGATTTGTGAGTAATGGTCTGACAATAGAGTTTTGTATATTGATGCGTAATGGTCTGATAATAGAGTTTTGTATATTGATGCGTAATGGTCTGATAATAGAGTTTTGTATACTGATGCGATTTGTGAGTAATGGTCTGATAATAGAGTTTTGTATACTGATGCGATTTGTGAGTAATGGTCTGATAATAGAGTTTTGTATACTGTTGCGATTTGTGAGTAATGGTCTGACAATAGAGTTTTGTATACTGATGCGATTTGTGAGTAATGGTCTGATAATAGAGTTTTGTCTGTGTGAAGCACTCACTGTCAGCTTTTCTTTCCACGAGTTGGACAACTGAACCGCCCGGGCCGTGGACATTATCCAGAGCCATCGTGAAGCTTATATTGCGGTTTGATTTGTCCACTACACCTGAGATTAGAGTATGTTCTCTTATGATAAGTGGGCGACAACCTCTTTGAACTCCTGCTCTTGGTCACTGAACCGTGTGCGTGAATTCGCCAAGACCGCTGGAACGTGTGATTAGTATTTACTCAGTAGGTCCTCATGAACAATTCACGAACTGCAGCAAAACGGTGAGTAAATTGCTCTCTGCTGAATCCCCAACCATTTTGGCAGTGAATGAAATGAAATGACTAGTGAGCTCGCCAAGATCGGGCTTGAACTTGAAACTACCGTACTCATGTGCACATACTTACGTCAGATGCAAAGCCAACTATACACACGTTTATAAGGACAAAAAATGGGAAGCGCGATGAAACAACCTGGCAAGCAACAAACTACAATGTGTACACTGGACAGGAGTGTCTCGGGCTAGAAAACGAGACCAGGTGGTGCTTGATCAAGTTCGACTTGAACATTCTCATCTTACTTACGCCTTTCTACTGAGAGGTGAAGAGCCTCCACTGTGTCATAACTGCAACTGTCATGTATCCATAGGTTACATTCTGCTTAACTGTCCAGTTTTTTACCGGGAAAGAAATCTATTCCTGGCTTCAAACCATTAGACATCATAATTATTTACTTGTGTTAGTCCTCAGCGCCTTCTGGGATATCTTAAGGACATTCATGTGTATAATAAAATTTAGCTTTGATAATCCTACACATGGATCTTTTAAACCACTGTATATACCCTCTACTTTTAACCAAATTTTTATGCACGATTTGTATGCTTTCAACACTCAGAGATACAAGAGTCACCGCTAATATTAGTATAATGTATTAACTGCATTAGGAGATCATTGGTGCAAAACATTTGACGTGACGTTAAAACAAACAGATTTCTAAGATAAGCACATGGCCTAGAACGTGTTTGTATACTGTTTAAAAACAAAGACGATGCAGAAATCGAAATGTCTTAGGAAAGGATAGCGGGTTCAAAGAAGCAGTGGGATCTTAAAAAGTCGATTAATTACAACGAGCTTGTTTGTTTCCAGGCTTGAAATCTAGTAGGTGTATTAGACTTATGATCAAGTGATGGTTACAAAAAGACTTTTGCCAAAATATATTTACATAACCTTTTCATATGAAGAGAACGCATATAATGTTGTTTTTTTAACCAGACTTAAGGTTACATTCTTCTGGATAGAATTGAAAAGAAGCATTACAATGAAAATAAGATAAATTTTTTTTTGTGTGTGTTTTTTTTTGTAAAGCCTCTTTGTATGGAAATTAAATAAATGAATTTTTAAAAATTCCTTAGTGCCAAGCTTAAATAGTTACTACTTTTACTTTTCGCCACAAGGGAGTCTGATAAGCTGACCTTGTCCTTATTTTGGTGCTGATTGATCATTCATTATGAAGCTAAATATGCAGCACTGTGTCATGTGGTACAATACAACTCAAATACAACAAATTCGAACTCAAAGAACACCCCACATTCAACAAACAGATAAAAATCCCCGATTTCTTTCTCTTCTTTGTGTTTAGTAAACTACCTTTGATCCAACAAACTAATCTCATACCCATTGTTGGTTCCAACGAACTACACATGTGTTTAAGTTTAAATAGTTGCATACCAGACACCTAATCAACTAGGTTGCTTACGCTGATGTGTTTGTACAGAAAAAATTAAGAACTTAGCACACATTCCTTATCAATATGGAAAACTGATTGCGCATTGCATAAGAAGTTTCAATAATGTTATTAAGTAAAGCACATGTAATAATGATGGTAAAATGCACCATAAATGTATTAATTAAGTTCGCTTTTAAATTACTCTAAATTATTAACAAAGGCATAGAATGTAAATGTACACCTAGTAACATTATACATTTTTAAGTTCTCTTGAGCCATTAAAATGTTTGACTGCTTGTGGGTAAAAGCTCTTGACGAAGCGGCCACACCCCTTAAAGGCTCGCATTCTTCTCCCATGGGGCAGAAGATCAAAGTAACGGCTAGCAGGGTGGGAGTTATCATCACGTATATTAGCTATTTTTCTTTCCATACGAGAGATGTAAAAAGTTTCAAGTGTAGGAAGGTCTACACCTGTCAGCCTTTCACTGTTACGTATAACTGAGTTTATTTTTTCAATCTCAGCTATTGGGGTGCGGTCAAACCAAACAGTGATTGACTGCGATAGAACGCTCTCGATTATTGCCTTATAAAAGCTGACAAGTGTAGGGCCTTGAACATTGAATGATTTTAATTTTCGTAAGAAATACAACCTTTGTCTCGCTTTAGTTAAAATATGTTGAACGTTAACGTCCCATGTTAATTTATTGGAGAGGTGTGTACCCAAAAATTTAAATGTATCTACACGTTCTACTTGAATACCATTATTAGAGAGAGGAGGTGGGGCTATACCCGTAAGTCGAAAATCAACAATTATTTCTTTAGTTTTGCTTACGTTCAGCTGAAGGTTGTCAATTTGACACCAGTCTGTGAGCGAGCTTATTATTATTATTATTATTATTATTATTATTATTATTATTATTATTATTATTATTATTATTATTATTATTATTAT